>WUAM01000143.1:2996968-3010334 GCA_024336885.1 Actenoides hombroni | reverse complement strand
CAGGAAGCATTTCTTTCCAGAAAGGGTTGTCAGGCACTGGAATGGGCTGCCCAGGGAGCTGGGGGAGTCACCAGCCCCGGAGGTGTTTAAGAGCCTGTTAGATGTTGTGCTCAGGGACAGGATTTAGTGGTTTTTGACAGGGCTGGGAATAAGGTTGGACTTGATGGTCTTGAAGGTTTCTTCCAGCAGAAACTATTCTACAATTCTAATTAGGAACCAACTTCTTAATAACCTGCTAAATGCCACGGTCTCCAAGAGGTGTAAGCAGTAAGTATAGATGAAAAATATTAACACCGATTACCTCTGGGGGATGAGGCAAACCAGTGCAAAATTAAAACCAGATGGACTCTCTGTAGAACTTCAACTTGTGATTCAAGATAGGACAAATTTATTCTGCAGACTGTTCAGGACAATCCACAAGGTAGCATTTGTTCCTTTGGGGACCAAACTTAAACCTAGGTATATCCAACCTACAAAAGACTCACAGAAAACCTACAGCTTCATTAACCCAGAGCAGCTTCCTATCACTCATCTAAAAAGTTAGGGTTTTTTAAAAGACACTATAGACAAGGCACTAAAAATCAACAGCCTGCATTTCAAATAAAAGAATGCAGGTTCTCTTTCCAATGACATTTTTCTTTTTCTAGAATTAGACTAAATATGTTGATGAGAGCAAGATCCAAATAGTGGCAGCTAAGCCCTGCAGATCCTAACGTCTCTTTCTGTATGTGAAGATAGTGTGCATTCACACATACAGGAAGAATTTTATCTGATGTAATGAAGCACTCGTGCCCCGACTCTGCTCAGGCTTACCTCCAGTACAAACAAGAAATTAAATCTTCTAAATCTACAAGTCCAGCTGTCAATCCCCTACACAGCATAACCAGAAGCTGTTCAGTGTGTTATCACACACATCCTTCCAGAGAAAGCTGCTGCTCACAGCTCTGTCAGTCATCTAGTCTGAAAATTTATCATGTGTCACTTACTGGTCAATATGAATCAAAACGTTATCCTAGGCATCTAGTGCCCTTGGGGTTCTTCAGCACCACAGACAAGTTGAAGCATTATGACAAATATAAGGAAGAGCAGGGACTCAGCCTCCCATTGCTTTTCCACAATCACATTCTGTGGAGGCAGGCCCAGGAGCCCTCCAGCACATCACCGAATCTCCCAGTTGTACGAGACCGGAATAGCAGCAGTACTTACTAAATGACAACATGCAAAAATATCCAAACTAGCTAAGAAACCTCCCCCATACCAAAAATGTTAAAGACTAGTAACTTGATTCACAGACATTAGCCGAGTATGAGCTACAGCAACATCTAGTTTTAAAATTGGCAAGTCTCACACGGCAGTTTTTGCAGCTTTTTACCCTCCTCTTCAAAAACAGGGCTTGTTCGTCTCTCGTAGGCTATAAAGATAAAGCTGGTCAAAGAGGATTGCCTCCCCCACCCCAGCAAACACATGAGTTTGGCTTGTGACCATTATTTTAGATTTGTGGAACATGGATTACCAGCAGCTTTATTCCTTTTCTTTTTTTTTCTTTTTAAAGAATATTCTTACAAAACCCCTGATACCTCCTCAAACTACACCTATAAAATAAAGATAGGCTGAAAAACTGCACCTATAAAATATATATTGAAAATAACCACCAAGATCAGCAAACAAAATCAGGAAAGCTATTTCAGGAGTTTAGGTCTGCCTTTTAAACCCAATCTACCTATATATTTTAAAGGTTGTGTCTTCAGTGTACCTGAGCCTGTCTCGGTCATTAGCAAACAAGGATATCCTGTGAGGAAGAAAACATTATCATCTCTTTACAGATGGAATGCATACAAATACATGAGCAGCTCAGGGTTATTCAGAGTTAAAGGCTGAGAGAAGAAATAAAACCCACAATACATTCTAGCTGCATCATCACCTCCTCCCTCCAAATGGGACAACCTCCCTAAAATTTGGGGCATTCCCATGAGGCTTTTGGTTCAAGATAATCTCTGCAATGGACCTCACCAGTTTACATAGTGCCATTCTGTACGCTAGAAGCTCAGAGAAACAAGGTGGGCTCTCTGAATTTTTACCCAAAGTTATAAAAAAATAACTTCTTGCCATTAATAGCCAACGTGTAGCATCTCCAGAAATGCAGAATATCGGTGAGCTTGAAGGGACACCTACTGGCATGAGGTGACAGTACAAGCACGTAGCATCAGCCCTGTGTTACTACTGGGTATTGGCATAGGAAGAAACCCTCAAATGATACTACAGCCTGTGATTGTACAATGATCAACGGCCTGGAGGAGATATCAACTGGAATAAAAGGAATAAAATACTCAATTTGCTTAATTCAGGATTCAGCTGCAATCGCATCAGGGTAAATCTATCCAGCTGGGTTACGTGGCTGTCTTAAAACAAGGATAAACAGAACATATTGCACCTGCAAAGGAGGAAGATGCTATTTAGCTAGAACCCAAATGCATTGTCATGCTTCTGATAAAGGCCCTGCCAGCCCAGCTCAGAAGCTGGAGCAATGCTACCCACACCAGAGGTGCCTCTGGGAGAAGGACGACCACCCTCGACGGCACATACCTACAGCTGTGGATTCCATTGGAGTGAGTGACTTCAGGATTGGGATGAAAAAAGAAAGAACAGGATCTACAAGATGACAGCATGTTAAGAACACCACCAAGGTGTTTGGACATCTCCCCACGCTGAGTCAAAGGCTCCAGCAAAACCTACCCTGTCCTCAGCAGAGGGATTACAGGCAGCAGGATCTGGACCATACCTGGACGCGAGGGAGGACGATCCCCACGCAAATGTCAACATTGCACATTCCGCCAGTTCCTATGCCAGGGGCTAAGGAAGCACCAGGTCAACAAACCAGGGATGTGAATGCATCCTTCAGACACAGTGAACTTGCCTCACTGTTCCACGAGCCACAGTACCGGTCAGAAGTCTTTAAGCCAAGGACCACCCTTGTCACTACCTCCTCACCCCACCTCACCTCAATTTCTGCTTTAAATATTTCTCTAATCTTCTAATGATGTTGATTAGCTGATGTTTGTGAAATTTGACCTACAATTTAGTAACTGCAAACAAGATGGTTCCATATGTTTAACAGGAGGAAGAAAGGCAAAATTCTTTCCTAATGCTTTTATTTCTAAATATAGTTGGGATCCCCTCCACATTTTTTTTGCTAAATGTAAAGCTTTTCAAATCCTTTTGCTTCAAGCTGATCCTCGTAATTAAAAGAGCTGATAAAAAGCCTTCGTTAAAGGGATCTGTACATATTAGAGTTCATTAAAATGTAATTCCCACAAAACAAGACATTTTAATCTAGCCATACTTGGGAAAAAAGGGAGGAAAGTTAGATATCTTCCTCCCCCCCATATCTGTAGGCCATATGTATTAATTACAATTTACTCATCTAAATGAGAAAATTATACATTAGCAAGTAGTTAACTAGTTATTAACTCAATTACTCTTCACAGATTTGGGTGAAATTATACTCCCAGCTAAGGTGCCCATTCTAGCTTGTGTATTATTTTGCATGTTCAATCTACAGAGTTGTTGAAAGGATGAAAACCATATTAAACAGACTGCTTGAGTCACAGAGAGAAATACTACAACCATTTTACAAGAAAGTAAACAGAGGCAGAGGTTACACAGAGCCAGCACTCCACGCCATGTGTTATCGGTCTGGCTATATGTTACCAAAACAGAAAACTCTTTTGAGTAAACAGAGACAGTGTCTTCACCAACTGCAAGCAAGGAGAGAAGCCAGCACGTGCCTTGATCTGTGCAGCCGTAGAAAGCTGAATGGACTGTTTGAGTTGCTGAGGAGAGAGCAGAAGGGCCCCAGCAGAGATCAGCAGGCAGTCCCACCGTGGTTTAGTATCACTCTACTTTAGAAAGGCTTGTGTTCCACACTGCATTTTAAGTCAAAGGATGATTCTTGATCAACTGCAACCAAGGAAAATTGTGCTAGGAAAATAATTCGCATCGGGTTAGTTAGAAAGTGGGAATACGTGCTTTCCTTACACGTTTCACAGCTACCTTGCACTGGTATGAGTCATTACATATTGTAAAGCACCACATGGGGTAAAATGGTCCAGAACAGGTCTAATCCTTAACCAGGCTGAACTGACTCCTTGGAGTAGGACTATTTTCTACTAGCTTATCTGAACACCATATCAGTGGTTTACCTTGATTAAAAAAACCCATTCAAACCATCAGATACCCAATCCTGTAGAGAAACAGGCTCAGTACCTTTCTATATGACGTTGCTGGCTCACTCTTTCCAAGATGCACCCAGTAATGCTTTTTGCAAACACTGTATCCTCAGTCTAACCAGTATGTAATGAACTGTTGATAGATGACAGCAATCACGAGTGACTGCTATTATATCTTATTCCATGAGTGGCAGAATGAATAGCATGAATTCATTTCAGAGTGAATGAATACCTTCAAAGTGCCTTTCATAAAACAGGAGTCTTCAAAGCAGGGTTACTCTTTCCAAAGATTCAATATTGCTGCAATTTATTTTTCAGATGGAGGGCCAAGCTCATCCTCATTGCACATCTTTTGAAGTCAGGTGCCAGAGCTGACTTTGGTTCACAAATTTTAATATACAGGGTATGTCTTTGAAAACAATCATTACTGTACCTACTGTACTGCATTGCAAGGCACGTGGTCCAGTTCTGCTGTCAGCTGGTGGCCACCCTACAGACAGCCCTAGCTCACTGCTTCACTGTGCTGTGCTTCAGATGGATTTGCTGCATGTCAAAAAGGCAAGAGCCCCTTTAGTGTTCACTGAAGACCAGGTGAGAGCTTCTGGTAGAACAGCAATAGCACGTGTTCAAAAGAAGGCAACAACCTTGGCTGAATCGCAGGACTTGCGTTTAAATATTTTCTACACTCTGCCAAGGTTTCCACCTGGCACCTATTCTGCCTCTCCTACCTGGCACGTTCACCTAGTAGTACAGAGCTATACTACAGTGCACTCCCGTGAACCAGATACAACCCACTTTTAGAGAGAATTAGGAAACTCACCTCCCACTGTGTACTGAATCTTAGATGATGAAAATAAATAAATAAATAACCCCTCAAGTTTCCCTCTGAACTGCAGTGTAAATATTTCTTAAGAGTGGAGCAAGTGGTTTGAAGAGCTTGTTTCACTTGTTCCATGCAAATATCAAGATTAACAGAGAGATTAATTATGTCTCATTTCTCTTCTTACAAAGGATACAGGCAGATTTAGAATAACAAAAATAAACACTCTGGATTAATATTCATAACACAGTGCTGAGCAGTACAAAAGCAACTCATTTTTTATGTAGAAAGGGGGAGAAAACAAACTGTCAAGAGTGCTCCAGAAGCATAAATACATACTAAGTGAGGAAGTCTCACAGGATGTACTTTCTCAGTCTGCTCAAAGAGGGCTGGGGGCTCCGAAAGTGTGTGCAACACATCATGGTCTCAGGGACCAAGTGAAAGAATTCCAAATCAAAATTTGATCAGGGTCACGTCAAAACTTCTATTTGCTCCTATTTCAGCTTTCCTGGGGCAATTACGTCTGTGTTATTAGCCAGCCAAGTGCAGGATGCAGGGAACACTGGACAAGTGTGTCACCATCACTGCCCTGACACTGGTGATAAATACAAGCCTAATTTTGAAGCACGCAGCACTGAATTGTTTGAAAGGGGAAGAACGAAAGGCTACCTGTGAAACAAACTAATCTTGTGGCTTACAACAGGTTCTGACAAGCTGGAGAACTTTGTGTCTATTAAGTTCCCACTTCCCCTGATATGCATCTATCACCATCTATTTATGAATTCTATCAAGGATATTTTTAAAAGGTATTTATTTGTTTCACCTTTCACTGGTAATCGGAAAAATCAACAAGATAAGTCAGCCCTTTAATGACATTTTGACTTCTTTTTTGGAGCAGTTTAAGGTAACAGCCCACTTTATATATTGGATGCAACGGAGACAGAACTTAATACATATAATTATGCAGTTTGCAAATGTGACAGCTCTGATGTTGCTGCAGTACAAGTCTATGCAGTTAAATTAGAATTATAATGACAGTAATTACACTAATTAGCCTTTTTTCTATAGTTTGTTACCAGCAAAGTTTTGCATATTTACGTAACAGCTACTTCTGCATTCTCCTAAAAATCCACCATAACCAATTCACTGAAAAGCTAATTTATCACAGCCATGTAATATAAAAGTAACATTCAGAGACTAAAACGTAGATGCCAAAAGGGTAAGACTCAAAATCCATACGATGTTTTTCATAAGTCATTTACATGCACGGTCTACCAGTGCAATGCTTAGAAGTTTAGACAGGCACAGAGTGAAATATTTAATGGAATCCACTGGCAGCACCACAATCTATATGAAAGAGTACACACACAACAAGAGGCTGCTCTGCAAATGGCAAGCAAACAGCAAGGTTTCCAGTTCAGGGGAGGTTTAGACTGGATATTAGAAAGAAATTCTTTACTGAGGGTGGTTGGGCAATGGAACAGGCTGCCCAGGGAGGTGGTGGAGTCACCATCCCTGGAGGGGTTTAAAAAACGAGTAGATGTAGCACTTGAGGCGATGGTCTAGTGGCTAGGGAGATGTTGGGATGAAGGTTGGACTTGGTGATCCTGGACGTCCTTTCCAACCATAATAATTCTATGATTCTGGCAAGGCAACAAGGCTTTGAGCAAGACCTGTTCATCAGAATGCTTTCAAATCATATTGCACTGCTAAGATGTGGAAAACTTAACACACTATGGATACAAGGGTCTCAGAGCCTGACTCTGAGGGCAGTTAAATCCTAGATGCAAGCAGTACTTTATATTCTTGTGGACACACATGCAGTAACACAACGACAAGAAAGCAGAACCTTCTCTGCCAGGAGCTGAGCTCTGCCCAGCATATCACCTAGAGGGCAGCTCACTGTGACCCTCTGCACCAGGCTCCAACACCAGCCAAAGGCATTTGTCCTGACTCAACCCAAGAGCACACAAGTGACAACTGCGTGCACTAGCTATCAACTCTGGTGATTTAGGAGACTTGCAATGACTAATGTTGTGGACTAGAATGTAATAGTTGAATTTGATTAAAAACATCTCAAAACATCATTGAAAAGATTGATTTACTCTCAGTGAACACTTTCACAGAAGTGTGACATTAACCTAGTTAAGAGAAACAATCCTATTCTGTACCAGGCTCATTGTGACATCAGAGAAAAAATTTATGAACTAGGGGAAAAACACACATTGGGACAAAGTAAATCTTTAGACAGTATGTCCTCATGTACCTTTCAGGATTCAATTTACAAACAAGCACCCAGTTTGAAATGTCAAGTCACAAAAACAACGGTAGAGAGCTGATAACCAAGTATTTGTGCTTTTTGCAAAGACCTCTCTGAATTTAAAAAAAAAAAAAAGGAAGACTCAGATGTATTTTCCTACAGAAATAATTTAAATACCTTTAAAGTCAATCTCTTATCCTTTTCTGTAAAGACAGAAGACTCAATTAAGCAACAGTTTCAGCAGGGGGTCCAAAGTTCTTTCTAAAGATAATAAAAACCACCATAGCATCAAAACTCCACGCTACATTATAATCAGACCTTTTTTTTTTTTTTCCCCTTCTGAAGCTTGTTCAAGGTTGCCTGGAATACTGCTGAAACGTCCTGGAGTAAGAGAACAATTTGTAGCACAGCCTGTCAGCTCTCTCCTATAGGCACAATCCGAAAATCTGTTAAAGCCTGTAACAACATGTTTCACTGACTTCGCTGGGCTTTTTATTGTCCAAGCTTGAAGCAAAAGCTCACTTGATAGGATTCTATTAAATCATTTTTTATAAATAGCACTGTCCATATGTATTTCCCAACCCCTGCAATATCCACTTGCAAGATAGCGTGAATCCCAGCACATGCTGTTGTACAGGATGCTCTCCACGGGCCTGCAGCACCCAAACTCCACCCCACATTGGGAAAATTCATCAGGACGTGGATTATGAGAACATAATTTTCATTGACTGGGGTGTGGACTTGTTTAAATGGCTTTGTAGAAACCTTCAGGTCATGTAATGCTGCATTTAAAAGAGGCAATACATTAAGTGAATCTGCTAACAGATCCAGTTCACACATCATTTGAAAGACAACTAACACTGAACGTTTAACATCGACCAAATCTTAGCATAGACACGAGAATGTCCTCTGAAGAATTCTGGAAGGTAAAGTAAGCCTAAGAACATGCATGGTTTTGTTTTCAATTAAGATAGCAAAGAAATGATGCTACAAAGTTCTATATATGTCATATATGTAATAGAAGGATCACAAATGAGAAAAGTTTGCACCAAATAATGTGCTTTTCCTCGGAAGGGGGGGGAAAAAGATTGGAAAAAGACAAAAGTTGAGGTTTGTTTGGTATTGGTTATTATATTATATAATAGACCACATCAAACCAATGTGCTCAATACACTATAACATTTCAACGAAGCCTATGGATAGCATGCATTTGCAATGCTCTATCTTTTTGATAACTCTATTACTTGAGTTCAGAGGAGGTTTATGGACTAGAAAGCCTCAGATATGGTCATGAATGTTTGATGCCTTCACATATACTGTTATTGCTGTAGCGTCACTTCCCCTTGGAATCATTACCTTCCGACAGCCTGTGGTCATTACAGGCCAACAGGAGCAGTACAAGTATGAAAATTATGTACTTCCTACACTACTGGTTTAGTTTTTGCATTGAAATCAGTGCTAGCTCATTCAGCACGTTTCTCAGAGAAAAAAAAAGTATGGTCTTTGGCACTGTAAAAGAAAGTACTAGCTATCAATATTTGTACAATGCCTCAAGTTAACGTGAGGTACCTTCACTTTTTTCACAAGCTATTTAGAGTGACTGAGGAAAAAAAAAACAAGCCACAAGATTATTTGAATACAGCAAGAAACTTTCCACTCATGCCTTTGTTGTACTGAAGACAGTACGGGCTATTTTAAAATTATAAACAGCCCATCCCACTGCAGACAGATGTTAATTTTCTATTCTAGAAACACTGTCCTATGGGAAGCAGTTTACAAAGGTCACTAGCAAAGAGAATTTAATGAAGTTGCTTTGTCCACCATAACTCAATTCCAAAGACATGTAAAACAAACTTAAAATCCTTCTTGGAATTTTCTGTGCAGGTTTGGCCTGCCTTGTTATGGAAAATCTCAATAGGGGAACTATTCAAACAATGACAAGTTAGTGTTTCATAGAGGGCTTGGACTGTTGCAAGGTCCAAACTGTTTTTCATTGTAACAAGTGTTGACAGCAAAATCTGACTCTAGGCTGGTATCTTGCCTGGAATCTTACCAACACGGGGATTTCATTTGGCCCAATCTGTTTACAATCTCTGTACATCCCGGATTGCAAAATTTAGCTGTGCTGACATCTGCTATCAGCACCACAGGCTTGTAAAGATCAGCAGATGTGCGGGCCCAGAACACAAGGAAGATGTGATATATGGTAAAGGAACACCAACGACCAAGGATTCTTTTAAACACTACTTCACCTCTTTCTTTTTAGTTTGTAGCTCCACAGCATACCAGTTCCAGATGCCTTCAGTTTTTCATGCACGCTTGGCCACCCTTAGTTTCCCTTCGTATCTAGTATAAACTACCTTAAGATTTCAGTTCTGTCAGCTATTTGCAGGTTCGTGGGGTGGGGAGAAGGGTACCTTGCTGCAGTTTCACAGTGCTGAGTTCAACGCACTTCAGTAGAACGCGATGGGGCACAACTATTTAAAAAATAACCCCGCAATAAGGCTCTGGCTGCATCTTCCCAATGCTCAATTGGCAACGTTCAGGTTCGGAGCTCACTCACACACATCCACACACAGCTGTGTACAAAAACTGACCAACGCTTTACGAGAACTATTTCAGTACGTACCCTGCTCCTGCATCCCACAGAGCACTTGCTCGCAGCATTAACGAGTGCTGACAGGGCCCAGCCCAATTACAACCAAGCAACCCACAGGATATTTTTTATTGCAACATTACCTTTAAAATGCTTCAGTCATTTTTTTTTGTCATTACTTGTCATGGCAACGGCAGTTGAGGCTTTTCTTTCCTGGCCCTCCTATTAGTTCCACTCTAAACTCTCTGCTCATTCTGCTCTTTGAGCAAGAGCAGTATTGATTTGCTGTCCCATTGGCACCTGAGAAGGGCCTTGGCTCCCTTCTTGTGTTCTTGCCATTCAGCTTCAGCCACATCCCAGAAGATTTTCTTCCCCATCAAATACAGGGACTGAAGAGGGACAGCACGGGGACCCAGTCAGCACATGAGCGCGGGTGCAACCACGGCCCCTCATCTCTCTCCCCATCCTCTGGTACGGGTGTGGGAGCAGGAGGACCAGCTGCAGCTGTGCTCCCATCCTCAGCCACTACATCCCAATAGCAGGGAACAGGAGGATTCCTCATCTCCCAATTCTCTGTCGTGGACTTGCCGCGAGGAGAATTTTCCTTTTATGATCTTAGAATTAGATCACGCTGTATGGCTTAAGGGCAATTCAAGTAACTTTTACTAGAATCCCTTCATTTTATCTTTATTCACGGAGATGAAAAGTTACCGTAGCACTTCATCTATGTAGCTCACCTTCAATCATAACACCAGACTGCAAGGATGTTAGAAAATTATAAATCCTCTTATAGAGAGGCCCATCAAACACCACTTGCATTTCATTCAAGCATTTGTCTGGTCACGGTTCGTAACCTTGAGTGGTACCGAGAAACCAAATCAGATTAAACCAAACCAACCCAGGATTACCTGCCCAGGGTGGGATCCAAACTCCCAGATGGGCACTGACCCCGTCCGGCACAAACTACTGAAACAGGCACCAGAAACCCAACTGGAAACCACCGCTTTCTGCAGCACCAAACCAACTCAAGCCCTCAAGAGCTAAGGCAGCGCTGGGGGGTCCTGCAGCAAGCAGTGGGTCTGGGGGAGCCGTTACACCCCGGCTGGACACCTCAGGCTTACTCTTTTCTTTACCTCACCCCCATGAGCCCAGCTCACTGTTCTGCTCACAACCTGCTTAACTTTGCACATCCCTGAGAGCGAGACCAAAACCCAGCCACGCGTTCTGGGAGCAACAAACAAGTTTAGGGTTGGGTTGGGTTGGTTTTTTCCCTCCCCCAAGTTTGCATTTTATTACGTAACAGAAAACACGCAGCGTTCAAAAGGCGTGAAAGGTCCCTTTTCCTTTCAGACCAAGGGGCTTCGATGTGAGCACGGAACGCCAAGAAAAAAAAACAAATAAAAAAGCGAAGGTAGATATTTAGTAGATGAAAAACTCTCCCACGCACCTGCGAGTCACGGTGAAAAAAACCCTCTCATCAGAAACCGTCGCCGCCCTGGACGAGAGGCCAAATTCAAACGTGTCTCCCGATGCCTCCGGGGATATCTGCGCATTGAGCGCTCGCTCAGCCCCGCACGCCCCGCACGCCCCGCACCTTGCCCCTTGCCCCTTGCCGAACCTTCTCGGCCGCCGCGCGCAGGTGGCGCAGGTGGCGCGTGCTCCCAGCGACCGTTAACGGCCGTTAACGGCTTTCAGCTGCGCGCGGCCCGACCCCACCCACCCCCGCCCCAGCTGCGGCTGCACCAAGGGGACATGGGGAACGAGACCTGATGCTCTGTAGAAGACCGCTCTGTGCACTCCAGCCCATGGCCACCAGCCTGTCTGGGTCTTGCCCAGGGATTCTCTGACAATCCCTCCTGCCCCTCTGGGCACAATAAAGGTTTCCTGCATCCAAGTCTTGTTTTTGTCCCTCCTTTTTCCAAATTGTAGAGCATTTTGAGTCAGGTTCCTGGGTGCTGTGGGAGGGCAAGTGCAGTTCCTAAGCTTAGCAGGCAAGGGGATTGGCGTTTGTTTTTGTAGATGGAGGAGGCAGGCAACAGACAGTGGAGAGAGTTCCTTTTCACTGGGCTGCCAGGTATGGGCAGAGAGCAGGCCAGGCCCTGGCATTACCCCTTTTCCTGGGCTTCTCAGCCAGAGAGACAGGGAGGGGGGGATCAGCTCCTGCTCTACCTGGTCCTTTTGCTCCGCAGCAGCTCGGCAGCATCTCCGCTCTTGTGGAGTCTCTGTGCTTGTGAGGTGCCAATGCCACCTGTCCTGGGTTCGGCTGGCAGAGGGTTAATTGTCATCACTGGTCAGGATGGGTTCAGGACTGGGACAGACAGTGATCCTGTTATGGGGCTGTTTGATCCCCTAGTGACATCACAGCTGGTACCCAACGGCTAAGCTGGGTAAAGCACATGAAAGAGTAGCCAGAAGTCTGTACAGCTCCCTTGTCTGGCTTCGTCCCCTCTCACTTCTCATGTCTGTTGTTTCCTGGGCGTTGTTGTTTCCCCTCTTGCAATAAACTCTCCTTACCTCGGTGTGGGGAGATTTTGCACTTTTCTGCCTCTTCTATCTCCTGGTAGGGAATGGGGGTGGAGTGAGGGCTGCTCGGAGCTGGACACCAGGCAGGGGATGGAGAGCGTGCTGTGGACCATGCTGGAAGTGGCAGCGTGAGCAAGTGTGTCTCCTACCACAGGAAGCAGGCTGTGAATTGTGTGATCTTGTGTCTGCACCTGAGAGCTGAGTAGCTGAGAGTGTGTTGGTCTGTGCTGTGGTGCGAGAAATGGAAGTAGCAGGGAAAGGATGAGATGGAGGGGGAGAGGAGGGGAAAAAAGAAAAGGAGAAGGGGAAGAAAGGAGAAGGAGATGAAGGAATAAGAAGAAAGGAGAAGAAATAGAAGGAGGGAGGAAAAGAGAAGGAGAATGAGAAGGACAAATGGAGAAGAAAGGTACCAGCTGATTTGGCATTATAGGATTGAAAACCCTCCTGCCTTGTTGAGTGTCTATCCCAGTTCTGACACACACACACCCCCAACAACATCTGGTGACCATTAAACCTGTGCCAGCCTAACCCAGGACAGGTGGCTTTGGCACCTCCCCAAGCACAGAGACTCCACAAGAACAAAGATGCTGCTGAGCTGTTGCGGAGCAAAAGAACCAGCCAGAGCTGGAGCCAAAACCTCCCTCCCTCCTTGCCTGGCTAAGAAGCCCAGGAAAAAGGGCAATGCCAGTGCATGTCCTGCTCTCTGTCCTTTGCACAGCCTCTGCAGTCCCACCAAAAGACTCTCTCTGATGCCTGCTGCGACCCTTTGCCAACACCGACCCTCTCTCCTCTCCTGGGCAGCTCAGGAACAGCACTTGCCCTCCCACAGCACAAGGGATCCTAATGTGATAAGCTTTACAAGTTGGAACAAGGAGGGACAGAGACAGGACTTGGATGCAGGAAACCTTTATTGTGCCCAGAGGAGCAGGAGGGATTGTCAG
>WUAM01000143.1:2979897-2996868 GCA_024336885.1 Actenoides hombroni | reverse complement strand
GCAAAGCCCTCGCGGCTCCCTCAAGAGCCCCCTCACACGAAACGGCTGCGACCCAGCTCAGGCGGAGCTCAGGAGCCCCCAGCACCTCTCGCCTTCAGCGGAGTGAAGACAAGGTAAGTTGTGCCTTTGTTCGCGCTGCTTGCCTCCCCTGCTGTTCCCCGCACCCGGGCACTGCCGCAAGCCCAGACCGCCCCGAGTGCGCTAAGAGGGGCCCAGTTTTGTGGCCTCGCCCCCTCTCCCTGCAGCCGAGCTGGGTGCCCGGAGTGCAGGGGAAGAGGGGCAGGTTCTGCCCCTCGCTGCCACAGGTCAAACTTGTAACAGAGCCCAAAGCCTCCCCAGCTGTGCCCAGTACAGGGGCCTGGGGTTGCAGCACAGCCCTTGGCACTGCCCAATGGCTTGTTATGAAATGGCAGCAACCGTGGTGGCCATTGAATGCCCAGTGACCCTTCCCCTAGCTGGCTAATCCCTTTTCTAAGTGTCATTTTTGTTCTACAGCATGTCCAAAATCCAAGTGCTCCTGGTGTAACTCACTCGGTGTCTTTTAAGGACTGGGAGGTGCAGAATAGAGCACTGTGTTCCAGGTGGTGTCTATTGAGGAGCACATTGGGGAAAAAAAAGAATTAAAAAAAGCAAGACTATCAATTCCCTGTATGCCATCTGTTCGGGGCTTTGCTTATTCCATAGGAGACCACGGATCTGTGCGGCAGAAGTTCTGTGGTTCTTTTATCAAGATGGTTTGATAGAAGGGTTTTATTGCATCTGTTGCATGCAGAGCTTTAAGGGTTAAAGTAATCTGGTATACATTTTAAGTAACACTAATTTAGCACCTTACTGTGCTATTGATCTCATTTTCTTCAAGGAAGTTCCATAAATGGTGTTTTTTTTTAAACACTGTAGGAATCTTTTATTGCTGCTGTAATGAAAACCAAGCAGTTACAATCACCACAAACTGACCTTGCTCTTTAGGGATTAAAGCCCTAGGGACAGAGTTATCTTCTGATGAATTTGACCAAATGGATTTTCAGGACTTTGATGATCTTGCTCGTGGGTGTGTGTGTGCTTGTGTCACTTTCCTCTGGCAGAATTTACATTCAGATAAATGAAGAAATAAACCAGGATTGTGGATACAATTTGTGTCGGGATAAACATACTTTATAATTAAATAGCTATTACCATAGAGTAGGGGAAGAACTGAACCAGTATAAATCACTTTTATACTAACCTGATTGCATCCACCAAGGGGTTCATAGCAGCATAACTCTTTTATAGAAAAAAATCATACATGTTACCAACACTATTATTCCAGTAAAATATAAATGCAGACTAGGCCTTAGATACCAATTAAACTGCAGTTGACAGAGATGTTATTGTCGAAGCAGAATAAATGTAACAGAACAAAGAGCAAAATAAGTAATGAAATGAGAAATAATAGAAGCATATATCTGTGATAGTGTCAAATTGTCCAATGAGCCAATGGGAAGATTTGAGGGGAAATTATTATATAAATCACTTAAGCAATTTCTTTGCTAAGAGAATGCTAGTAGTTTGGAGAGAAACTATTGAATCTAAATGTGCTGAAATTAACACAGTCTTTTGTATCTATATAGGTCTCTTTGAGTTACTGTGTTTGAAACTGAAACCACACCTCTAGGTGACAGTTCGTCTCTTGCCCACCAACCAAGTTTACTTCAGTGATTATACAATTATTCCAAAAAGTTAATGTAATTCCATTTCCTTTAGAAGATGTGGCTACTCGGAACACTAAGTGATGTCTGGAAAGAACTCTGTAATGAACTGAGTTATTAGGATAAGTCTATTGTGGCTATTTCATGTCAAAGAGCTTGCTGTCATTGCTAAAGCCTTTAGCAATTCTAGGTTACAAAGTTCTTCACGAATAGGACTTTGTATCAAGAGTCAATTTATTTCTTACTGTGTTCACCTTCATGTTTCCCCACAAAATATGGTTACATTCTGGTTCCTGCTGCTTTTTTGGGGGGTTGGTTTTTTTTTTGGAACTGCTGGACTTCTTCACAGCAAAAGAAGGAGAAAAGGGAGAGAGGAAGAGAGGAGAGAAGGGAAAGAGCATTAAAAGAGTCATGGAAAAGAATGTCAGTAAGATTTATGGGTCATATATCACCCCAGAAAGGCTGTAGGTGGTAAGGAGCATGCCGTGGCAGTAGTTTATAGTACCTTGCTATGACAGACTCCAAGACTGAAGATGGAAAAAGGTGCTATTAAAGCAAAAGCAGGCTGTCTGGAATGTTATTGTAAACAAGAGTCCTCTTATCAGAGCTGATACGACCATTAGTTGATCATTTGCTGGGAAATTAGCCAAGCTGTAATGTTTTCCAGGTTCAGCCTGTGACTCTTGGAGTCAAAAATAATCTGATTGCTCACACCACTTTACTGGTATGACTGAAATGATAAAGATGGAGCTGAAATAGATGGGTTTGCAGCATTGTTATTCCTCCATAGCGGGGTTAAAAATAGACTGCTATAAACTACCTTTTAGCCTTCCAAAACTAGGGGGGTATAGATTTAATGTTTTAGTTAAAACCAAACATTTCTAACTAAGAGAGCTGTACCAATGCACTTCTTAAGGCTCAAGCTCTGAATTTGGCTCAACATACATGTTATAAAATTGTGATGGGCTTTCCCAGGATTTTGATGATAAATTCAATTTCCATGTTTCTAAAATCTTACTGTGTTTATTCCAAGAGCTGCTTCTTATGCAGGGGTGGGCAGTTGCTCTTGAAACATACCATAAGATGGAAAGAAGTTGCAGCTCTTCAGTGAATCATGAAACTAAGACAGTTTATCTTCTGTGCTTTTCTTAGCAATCAGTCTACTCAGGTCTGAAGCAGTGTAAGGTGTCCTGAACTTCCCAGGAGGCAGTGGTGACTTTCCAAGACTATCTAGTGTGCGAGTCGCAGAGCAGGAGTTAAACCCCAGGTCTCCTAAAGCTCCTTCTGCAATGCAGCACCCTCTTGGGACTGTTGATTGCATTATGTACACAGCCTTACAACTTTTTGAACAACATTGAAAATGTACAAGCAGTATTCCTACATAAGTTTGGAGCTTGGCCCTCCCAAATTTATTCCTAAAGTGGCACGTAGGCAGCTGTGGCTGTCGTTTGTTAGCAGATAAGCAGAGGATTTCATTTTCAAGAAGTGTCAATCCAACACCTTTCTACCAGCATCATGTTCCCTTTAATTAAATTTCAAAGCTCTGACAAACTCTTAACAATGGAAGCACTTGCAGGCAACTCTACTATTAAATGAAATCTGTTTGCATGTCTGTACTGTTAATTAATATTATTATTAAGTATTCAGTGCAGGGAACACATTTACAGTAGCACTCTGTACTTTGCAACAGTCTGCAATTAAATTTCAAGAACAAGTGCTACTACTGTGAAGATAAACTAAATGTATACACCCTTAATCTCTGCATCATTCCCTTGATGTCCCATCACAAAGTGACTCTGTAAGGTGTTCAAATACTGCTATCTGCAAAGCATATTAGCATCTCAAAGCCAGGCTTATGTCTCTGAAATCAACTCTTCCAGTTTCCGTAACTTAAGGGAACACCTAAGTAAATTTTCAGCCAGAGCCTGTAGAGAATATGCCTGAAGTTCTGACTGTCCCAGGACTCTTGTCATACTGTCCCTGTGTTGCCCAAATCAGTTTGCAGGTTTGGGGTGTAAATATGTTCTGGATTTACTTTTCTGGATAAAATAAGATTGCTAAGAAAACTTCCATAGCTTTTTTTTAGTGAGGCATCTCACCTTGCAAGTTCTTTCACATAGTATAAGTAACATCTCTGTGCATTTGAATGTGAAGATCCACATCTGCAAAACAGAACAGGAAACCTCATCTGAAGAAGGCTTAAAAAATATTAGTTGTAAACTAGAAAGTAAAGCAAATTTGGAAATGCAGCTTTACTGTGCTTCGCTTCCTCCTTCCTTATTGCATTTCTTTTTCTAACAGCCAGAGCTGAGGCACAGCAGATGCCAGCTAGTCCTCAGTTCCCTGCATAGATTCTGCTCTGTGGCTGAGAGACCTGCTGTGTGCCAAATTAAAACACAGCATTCTCGAGATTAAACTTTGATGACTGTGAATGGGGGTCTGTTTTGGTCTTTGCTCCTCTGGATATGAACACTTAGATATGATTTGGATCAGACCTTTGTTGGTAATCCGTTTCCCTCTTAATTCCAAAACACCTATTTGAAAATCTTTTCCTGAATTCCTCTGAAGGAGGATTAGGAAGCCTGATAAGACACAGCATCTAAAATAACACAATCTGCAGATGGTTTAGGAATCAAAGAATTAAATCGTCAGTAACTTCAAAATCTTATTTCTCTTGCCTTCTTCCCGTGGCCCCAAAGACTTCTACAGTGGTCAGAATAACTCATTGTGGATCTTACTATTTTTTCTTCCTTAAGTATTTTTCCTTATAGTAATATGCAGTGTGAATATTTAAAAAAAATGGGTTTATCCAAGAGTAATTTTAAGGTGAGAAAAATTGTTCTTTCCCCCTGCCCCCCCTCTGTATTACAGAAGGACACAAATTATGTCTGGAAGTGAATTTATGTAAGTGATTTAGGCAAATCTGGACTTGGGAACAGGCCTAGAGCTGTGCTTAACTGTGACGGTGTTGTGTGCTCTTGGTCATCTTGATCCAGGTGATGTTAACTCCCAGAGTCCTCAATCCTCTTTGCCTCCCATAGTCCAATAATGGACCACATTGGTGATAGACGATCCCATCTCAAATGCAGTTCCCAACCTGCCTGTTTTCCACATGGTGAATTTCAGTAGGGTTCATCTACCCCAAAAATCATCTCTCCTTATGGTGAGAGATCATGCAAGTAATTCTTAAATCCTTTTAATTCCTCTCTGTGATATACACAAGGCTGATCAATATCTTGCCATAACTGCATCCTGTAGACCTGCAGCACCTATCATAGAAGTATCTGGTGGATGAAAAAAGTCACTCTGAAAACTGTCTGTCCAGAGCTGTCTCTCTTCTGGTACCTGTGTGAATCATCACTGAAACTGTGCCCATTTGCCTTTATATAACGTGGAAGAAGCAGGAAGCTCAACAGTCACTGACTGATGTGAAAGGAGTGACTCCCTTTATTGCAGTATTTAAGAACAAAAGAATAACCCGTGGTTTAACTATGCAGCCTCCAAAAAGCCTTCATCTCGGTGTCTGATAAATGTGGGGGGGTTTGTTGGAAACAGACCCCTCTCTGCAGCTGGCTGAGCAGCCAGCTTGGCCTATTTAACTAGACTTATTACTGCAGTTTCTGAGTGCTACAGCTACTTAGGCTTTTATTTCCTGGTGGGTATTCCTCCTTCAAAATATGGAGGAGTCTGAGGATTTCCTTGAAGAGCAGTTATCTGAAGAGAGATCATTTGAATGCTGGTGTGTGAAATCATCTTTTTGGCTCTTTGGAATAAAAGTGTAGCTAGTACCCTGCTCCTTGCCACTAGGTGGGACAGGCACCTCACAGGCATCCCAGGGCCATTCTCTGGTGCTGCATTAACAAACAGGAGCTCACAAGGCTTAGTAATAGAAACTGAAAGGGAAGAGCACAAAAGTGACTGGTAAATACTTCAAGGGGTCCAACTGACAGCAGAAGCACCACATTTCTTGGGACAGTGAATATATATCTCGACTCACACGGGGTCAGCAAATATTCACAAGTATTAGGTGAGAAAGGAAGAGGAGAGAGGCTCATCTTGTACCCCTCTGCACTGAGACTGAAGGCAGTCTGAGTGTGGGAGCTACATGGAGCAGTGCTATGAAAAAACTATTACATGGTCAGAAGCAACTGATCCTTAACATGCATGTTGCCACTAACAGAAGTGCTACATTCCTAATGTTGTTCTGTAATTACTAATTGTAATAACTCAAAAAGAAGAAATCTTGGAAGCCAACTGTGGTATGGAGATTTGGGGCTTTTGGTTTTGTTTCTTTTTGTAACAAGCATTATGTGAAAAGTCTTGAATAAAAAGTGAGATAATAACAGAATTATTACCATAATAATAATAAAAATAAATAAAAAGGGGAGAGCTCATAGAATAGATTAGAAAGCAAATTTTTTAAGAGAAGAGGGACCATAGGTATTTTTTGGAAATATCTGCTTTTCACAGGGAGTTAGTAGTATGAACCTGAACCTGGCATCTCTTGTTGAAAAAGAAAGTTGTTGAATCTTCTTTTAACAGCATATTTGCTTTTCCATTACATTATCTGCCCACATTCACCCACACAAACTGACTAAAAGCTTCCTGAAGTAGATTTTTCTTTTTTTTTCCCCTCCTTCTTTTGTTCCCTGCTCAACTGCAGTGTGACACATTTAACTCGCTTTAATTTCCAAACTGCCATAAGTAATAAGAAGATAGGCCTTTGCCACTAACATGCAATCTTCAGCAACCCTAGAGAATACATTAAAAAAAAAATAAATTCCAAAACTTGCAAGTGGCCAGGAACAGAAGAGCTGAGGGCATATGTTCTTTATCACAAAAACATCTTTTCAGCATAGGTCTTTTACAGAAAAGATGCTGAATTGTAAATATAGGTACTGCAAACAATTATTTCTATCAGACAAATGTGCTTTAGTATAGGGGGATTAAAAGCTACAATTATGTTTAGCTGAAGTAATTACTTAGAAAATAAAGGGTTGTATTTGAAGGTCTACCATCCAAGAAAGAACTGCATCTTACTGAAGGGGCTTGTCTCTAATGGTCCCTTGTGTTGATTAAAAATCTTAATGTAGCTTACTTGTAAAAAATGTTTGCTTCGTAAAGTTTGGTATTTTGTAATGAAATGAATGAAAGGAAAACACCCACAGATAAAAAAAAGTCTAGCCCAGCAGCCATACCATCAGCTCCTAAAGAAGCCAGTCCCTCACCTGCCCAGGCTGCTAGCCCCAGCCTCCACCCATGCCCTGCTCCCCCTTGGCTCAGGAGCTCCATTCCAGCTCAGCCCTGCAGCCCCTGGAGTGCTCCAGGCTCATTTCCTGCTGGGGCTGTGTTGTGTGGAGGGGCCTTCAGCCCCATCCTTGGCTTGCTCTCGTGGTCCAGGGTTTGCTGGACTGTCGCTGTGCTGGCTCTGCTCAGGTATTGTGGGTTGGGGCCTTGCTGCCATTCTTGTCACATCTATTATGACTGATTACTCTTAGTTCCTTGCTTGGCTTTCTTGTGGACTGGTACTACTCTTGCAGCTCCGTGGTATTCTGAAAGATACTGCAGACTCTCCATAGTGGGAATTAGTTTATCTGAGGCAGAGACCTGTATTACAAGTTGGAGCTGGTATTGTTCTTCTCTCTAGTGAGAGAAAGCTATAGCTTAGCTAATTGGAATCAGGCTGTACGTTTAGTACCACTTCTCTGCAATTATCAAATTACTTGGATTTGTTTTCCTTAGTTTTTTTCAGTGTTTATCTGCTTGTGGCTTTTTCTTCCTTCATTAGAGATGACCATTATGGCTAGATCAGGACATTATAGTAGAGCTTAACCTTCTTAAAGCTTATTTAACATAACCCTTGGCTTCAGGGACTTCTTAAGGAAGAAGTTCTCTAAGTTCTGCTTTGGACTTGGTAGAGAGAATATTCTCACAGCTGAGGAACAGAGAACACAGAGCTTTACACTAACTGTAAGACTTAAGTGAGACTTAAAGTTTTGTGGTAGTAAGCTTATATGAGACTTGACTATGCTCATGAGATCCCCTAATCATTTTCCCAGATTCTGGTGTGGAGGGAAATGGTATATTCATATTCAGGCACTCTCTCAAGCTTTACATTTGTCTTTCAATAGAGGCTGAATTTCAGAGCCTTCCCCAACATGCAATTACAGGAAAACAGAACTGAAAGGAATCTCTTGAGGTGCTGTGTTCAAAGACAGCACCAGCAAGACTTAACACATCTCACATGTTTTTGTAATCTCTCCTTAAAAGTCTCCAATGGGATAGAGATCCAACAGATTAAGCATTACTCCCTAGATAGTGTATTCTGTTTTTTAACAACTCTAGCCATTAGAACATGATTCCTGAAGTTTTTATCTTTGCAAGTTTTAGCTCCTTCTCTAATTAATATTTCACTGTTGGCTTCTTGGTGTCTGGCAAGAAAGGGGCTGAAATAGTTGTCTCTGCCTCATGACTTTTGTGATAATGAGGACAGTGAGTCATGCCTGTATTTGCTCTCTTTGTTAATCATAGTCTACTGCAGTAAACTAGAGCTTTAATAGTAACAATGTATGAAGTTGAAAATGCAGATTTAAAAACTCCTCCAGAAAGGAGGAAATGGCATGTCTGAGTGTAAGTGCTCTGAGACTTGTGATGAATGTGTGCTGGGCTACCAGCCTTCACACAGTTAGTTGCCTTTTAACTGGGGCAGTACTTTCATGGCTCCCTAAACAAACTATGCAGCAGTTTGCATGCATGAGAGCCAGTTTGCTTTCTTCAGTAATTTGTACACTAGGAATGGTGACAACGGTGGGTTCGGTACCTGCTTCTGGCATAAAATAAGAATTGGAATGTAGACCTATTCTTTAGTGGTTTAATAGCTGAGTATAGCTGCAGTCTGATATGGGCAATGTGCAAGCAGTCTCTAGGTAAGAACTGTCAACACAGAAAATACTGATGTCATGTTCCAAAAGCCTGAAGTCAGTCCAGCCAGTAGGATGAAGCTTAGAAGTTAACTTTTTTCTACTTAGCTGCATCAAGGAAAAGGATGACAAAGGCCTCTGAAAAACAATGCTGCCCTTGGGCTGCAAAGACAAGCAGGCTGAAGAATGTGGCAGCTGCAGTGATCCAGCTCATGCTTCGAGCAACTCTGCATTCTGAGCTGAAAGGTTCTTCCTATGTAGGTGTGCTGAGTTATCTACTCCTCAACAGCTTGGTTCAGCTGCTCCAACAATAGCTATTGTTGATGGCTGGGAACTCATGCTAGCTTTACACGGAGCATGAATTTGAATCCACATGCTAGATTTTGTGTCTGGATGAGGCTTTTATTTCTATTAAAAATCTTAAATTGTTAAGCAGAAATCACCTTGAAAATATGACTTGTAAATCTGACACTGAATTAAAAATGAAAATTTTCATTTTAAAAATTGGAGATGTGTGATACTTCATGGCTTGGTGAGCTCCCTGATTATACAAGGTGCTTCTTTCTAACCCCCGTAAGCCACATGCTGTCCTTACCTCCTGCTTTTCAGCACATTCCATTTCTTCCTCCTTGCATATTCTTTGTGCTCTCCCTTTTCACCTCTTACTTGTCAACATGCACCACTCTTTTCCCAGCTGTTGCAGTAATACCAAGAAATCCCAAATGCCGCAGTGCTGAGTCCAATCCTGCTTACTATAACAGAGGCTCCATGGAGGCAGAGGAAGAGATGCTTTTCTAGTTAGTGGGAGCAGTTAATTGTTTGCTTCTGCTCTCCTTTCTTTGATATTTTTTTATGATATTAGTTCTTCTCTAGCCCATTACCTCTTAAGAAGACCCTATGGCTTCATCACACTTTTTTTCCCTGTGTGAACCTTAACAAATCTTCACGGGTTTTTTTTGTTGGGGTTTTTTTTGTTGCTTCCTCTTAGATAAGAGTGCAAGTCCCTAGTCATTGTAATTATTAGTATATTCCTGGAGAAAATTGCAACATCTACATTAAAGGGCTCCCTGCAGAAATGTACACAGTAGGTAACCAATTTCTCTTTAAATAAAAGGCATTTTGGAACAGTCAGGGGCTTAAGAGAAGGGAGAGGGAGCAAACAGGATTTTGAGGAACAGCAGGATGATTTGCAGTGGTCAGGAACAGATAGTCATGCCAAATTATTTGGATAATTAGTCTTCATTAGCAAATTGGAGCAAATTATTATAATAATGCCAGGTTGTATAACATGCTGGATGGAGAGTTTGAGTCCTTTTTTATTCTAATTTGGGTATTCCCTAGTTCAGAGTAGTACTGGTCTTGGGTTTGAATGTTCTGCCAGCAGGTTAAGGAAAGGTGGTTTATTGTCTACTCCGTTTTTGTGTGGTTAGATCAGCTAGAGTAAACGTTGCCTGCTTTGCTAGTCTTCGTTTTGTGAGGTTGTCTAGGAATAGAGAAACTTCAAAGGATAATGATCATGACTGGTTAGAACCTGACCTTTTTCTGACCCATGACAGGCAAAAATCCCAGGTATTTTATAGATGCAGCCTAGAAAAATGTCTTTTTGCAGTGCTTTAGTTTTTATTTTTTTTAATCTAAACAAACCTCTGTTAAGTTCAGTGTCTGTTCTCTTGTCTCAGTGGAACTGGAAGGAAATTCATGTCTCTCTTCTGCTTAAAACCACCTGTAGTATGTAAATGACTAACTCCTCAGATCATGACATGCCCGTTGACATAGGAAGAGTGGTATATACAGTGGGAGCTAAAGAATCCTTATGGACTGCACAGAGGGCCTGTATTTGTACTAGAAAAACTAGAAAAATCAAGGAAGAGATAGATTTTCCTGACTTCATTAGCAGGTGAAAAGAAAGGAATTGAGGGGGGAGAACCAACAGCCAGCAGGTTAGAAGCTAATTAAGAGCAGTGCTGAGGGATTGCTGTTTGACTCTGATGCTTATGGGGTAGTTTAAAGCTTTTTATTGCCACTATAAAAGCTGGTGTGCTGGCAAGTCTTCTGACAAAGGAAAACAAATCCCTGGGTAACTGTGAGCCAGGATACTGTCAGCTGCAGGGATTCTAAATCTGCCCAGCAACACTTCTTAAATTCTGTATTTAGTTTATTCTTTTAAGAGAAGATCTTTGGGGGAGTGGAATGGGTCAGGGTTGTGCTTCTCTAGCAAAATTACTTGGTCAACCTATTTTAGCTCAAGCTAAAGAGCTGCGCTGCTTGAGACAGTAGAAGACAAGGAGCTCTTAGAATGTAAAAGCAATGTGTACAAGCAATGCAAATTGGGAAGCTTTTGTATGTGCAACAGATAATAAAAAGAAATGGCCTAAAACTGTTTACCTGCAGGAAAAATGACAGTAGTTCTGTTCTGAATGCCTTCCTTCGTGTCTGTCTTTCATATCTAACTTGGTGATGCTATCCTTCAAATTACAAGAAAGGAGATTTGTCATTTGTGCCTATTTAGCCTAACTTTGTACTGACTAGGTAATTTTCTGTATCTTTTAACCCCAAACTCTTAAAATACTATTTCTTTGCAACAGTGAATATCGACAAATGACAGATGATTGTTCTGGTTTTGGCAATACCAAATGCCTGCATTACTGGATTACTTGGCAGTCGAATTTACTGCAGGTAGGACAAGTTCATAATCATGTTCCAACAAAACTAGTCAGGGTACATGACGTGGTATTTGCCATGTTTTACTAGCTTTATTCTGGCTGTGGTAGGAAAGTTCCTGATCGAGCAACATTTGATCTGCTGGGATAGTTACCCCTTCAATTTTTGTTCATGTAATTTACACTAGCAGATGTCGTTTGTCCTATTCAGTGCTTTCTCTTAACCTAATACTAGACATCCTGAACTTGATTTACAGTCCCATGGAGCTATAGCTTGAGCTTTTGTAAAACAAAGAGCATGAAACGCAGATTCCAGCTTACCTGGGAGTATTAAGATTGCAATGCTATTTCTGCAGCAGGAATTTTTAAGGACAAACATAATGTAACCTTAATCTCCTGTCTTCATCTCAGCCTAGGTAGTCACCAGTGACCTGTGATTACGACAGAGGGTCAGAATCTTGTCATCAAATTAGGTTTTGACTTTTTGATTTGATTCTTTAATTGGGAAAGCAATGGATAACTCATTCTACTTGCAAACTGCATAGCAACACTAATGGAACTGAAATTGATACCTGTATTCAAATGAGGATTCCTCCTGGAAAAAAAGATACTCTGACTGCAGGGACTGCAGTGTAAAGCTAATGTCTTAGGCAATAAGTTCTCTCTTGAATAATTGAGAAGCACATGAGATTTAAGGGGGTGTTTAGAAGTCTGTGCTGCCATGCTGTGGAAAAGCCTGGCCCTCTCTTGTGGGTGCTGTGTTTCTGACAGCAGTGGCTGAACTGCTGCATTGCCAAAAGGACTGACTACTGGCAAGTAAGGAACAGTGAAGGGGTAACCTGAACGGCTGTGCCTTGGTTTACTGAGCTGTGAAATGGTTAATGAGTGCAGGCAGAGTTAACAAGGGATGGGCAGTAAATGGTTCCAGCTGTGTATAATTAACTGTAATACTGGGAAGTAAATGACTTTTATTGGCAAGCATGTCATAACTTCATTAAAAGTCATATTTACAGCCCTCTCACATGCAAAGAGTACTTGTGTAGTCTGCAATTTAATGAGCACTCATTTTCACCTTGTTCCAATTATCTGCCACCCACCCCTCCCTCCCTCTCAGTGTGGGGAGTGTGAAGATGAAATACAATGGGAGTGTAATTAAGGCTGGCACAGATTCTTTCAGGAAATGTTTTTGTATTCCAGAACAATAATTTCTATTGCTTACTACTAATAATACTTTAATGTTTAAAATACATAATTTTCTTTGGTCCCTAAAGCATTCTTTAAATAACAGTTATTAAAGAATGACTCCGGGAAAGGCTTCCCAAGCCCAGAACCCCTGGTAGCTGGGTGCCTAATGAGGCATGGTGACCTGACCAAGGCAGTGTACACAAAAAAAAATTAGTATCACTTAAAAGAGGAAGATTGCTATGTGGCTTAATTGCATCTGTGTGCTGTGAGGACCAGTGGAAAACCTCTGTACTAGGCAAAGAAAGGTCCTTTTCCCCTTCTAAAGGGAACTGCTCTGCATAGCCCGGTGCTGCCTCCTGTCATCTACTGCTTGATCATATAGACATGCAGTGAAAATGAGTTGGAAGTTGGGAAGTTCTTTCAGCTCTTGTGCTTGTACCAGAGAGGAACTTACAGAAAAGTAATCACCACAGCAGGAAGTCCAGGTTTTTCCTTCTGTTTAAGGGTTGCACAAGACTAAATAGGTGTTTAAAGGAAAGGTAGTCAGACATAGACTATTGGAGACATTGAAGTCTCTTCTAGCATTTAAAAGCAGGTTTGCAGCACTTTGGGCCTTGACTCAAGTTCTTTCTTGACTTACCAACTTGCAGGTCACTTTAATTTTAGAAAAAATGGGTCTACTTGACAGGCTGTTAGTAAAATTGTGTTCCTCTGGGTCAGATCCTGGTTTTGCTAGACTTTTCCATTTACGAACTTTTACAGTAAGTTTAACAAGACTTTTTTTTTTGGACCAGCTATCTTGTCATATTTCTTGACTGGCACAAATCAAATTTAATAAATATCCCAGGACAATGTGCACCCAGTACAGCGATGTGAAAGCTTGTAGTCAGCTGTCTAACTATACCAGCTCCGGGCATTACAACTGGGAAGTCTCATTACAGGTTTAAAAGTGGAGACAAAATGCTGCCTGTTCTAGTAACTGAGCAGTCTGGAAAGAAGGGGGATGCACTTGCCTGACAGATGTGCTAACAATTAATATCCCTTGGGATCTGCTCAGAGGTTCAGAATGAAATCAGGGTTATGGGAGATTAATTACTGGGCACTGGGAAAGTGACATGGTTAGAACCACATAATAAATATAATTTATCTGGTGGCACAGTGTAACAGCAGTGCAGTCATTGTCTGTTGCTTACAAAAACCATGTTATACTTACTACTAAGAAAATGAATTAGAAATTCAAGATCAAGGACTAGGTCCTTTCCACATATAAATCAGCTGAGCAATTGCAATTTATAGTGGCTTAGACTCTGAGCCAGATTGTGAGTGTCCCTTTATAAACCAAAGGAAACCTCAGTAGAGGCTTTGGCCTGATGTGTGCTAGCACAGTTGTGTTTTGACTAGTCACCTAGGCAGGAAGGTGCTCAAGGTTAAGTGTAGATGATGTACCAGTGAGATAGCAAAATGGACCTGCTCCCCTGTTTGGGGAGCACTGACAGTGCCCCTCAAAGAAAACCACCTTGATGCCATCCAGTGATTTATTAATTTCCTCCCACCTAAGGGGACAGTGGTGAGGCCAATTATTTTTTTATATGAAAAGCCTAATTGGACATGCTACATATATAGGGTACTGAGAACAGTTTAATTGACCAACAAAGACTCGTACAGCACAGTAAGATAGAGTACTGTACAGTCTTCTAATTAAGATGCCCTCCTGCATACTTTACCTCATGAATAGCATTGATAATTGTATGATACAGTAAGTGAAGATAGCAATGATTAATTCTTGCGATAAAATTTGTCCTAGGAACAATTGACTTTACTGCCAGAAATGTAGACATTTCCCGATGGAAATACTTTCACATAATTATTGTTATTAGTTTAAGCTTGTTGGGGGAGGGAGGAAAAGGAAAAAAGATCAATTACTTTGTATTTATCCCTAATGTGTTATGACACTTTAACACAGAGGAGTTAAAACTCAAAGCATGTTTTTCTAACTCATGAGCTATTGGAAAAGTTCCCACGAACTGTACGGGCTGACAGTTGCAGACTGCTTCTCGAACCAGTGGTTTTTAAAATACCCCAGTCAAACAAGATGTGCCGGACCAGCCAGTTTGGGAGGGCCTGAAGATGCTGAAGTGGCAATGCCGGGAGGTAAACTGATTCAGAGATGTGGGGCAGTGCAGTAAGTGCTAATGTTTGGGGTTGACAAGGTACCCGACTCGTTTCATTCGATTGCGTTTCTCCCGTGTTGCTCACGGGCACAACTTTGGGAAAGCAGACTTGCTTTTCATCATCACGCTTGGTACCTCAGGTTGTCTAAGGATTTAGATGGGACTATTCTTAAATTGTTAATTTTTTCCTTTCTTCCCCTAACTTGGGAATTGCAAGGAAATGCCTCTAACTTGTGTGCTGCCTGGATATTGGCAGGTGTGGAAAATTAGCAGCTCACTTGATTTTGCTAAAGCTCTAAAATTTCTATGGTAACAAGGCTGTTAAATAACAACTCCTTTCCCTGCACCCACTCTCCTCAATCAGTGAGAGTGAGGAAAAATGTCTGATAGGTCTGTAGTCTAATCAGGGCAGCGAACTGTAGCAGCCAAGCTCTAGCAGTGCGTGAACTCCAGGTTGTAGCAAGCAGCAGTTGTGTGCTGCTGGGGAATGTATTAAGCTGGTAAAACATCAGTGAGTATTCTGTGAGCAGGCTTTTCAAAGTGTCAGGAGCAGGTAGCACATTGGTGGCAAAAGCACTATTTCTCTGATGGTCGCTGGAAGGAGGTATTTATTAGGAGCTGTGATCAGTGCTGGGTAGACTGTAACACAGGAGTGACTTTGTAAGGCTGCTGTTGTGTTGTGACATAGAATGGAGTGCAGCTGACATAAAGACCTGAAAAATGATCTGTTTTTCACCCTTGGGTAGTGAAGAACAAGCCCTGTCTCTGAATTTTGTATTTAGGAAGCAAACCCAGTTTTCCAGAACCTTGAATCAGAGAAGAATGTTCCCATTGTTGCATTCCCTGCAGAAAACTTTCATAAATATGGGATCTTGAGCTGGGGCTCAGGAGGGTCAGTGCTCTAGATGGCTTTCTGAGCCAGCTAAGTGTCTGATCCCCTGACCACAGATTCAAGATCTGTGAACACACAACCATTGCTTCAGACCAGAGCCCAATTGTTTGTGCTGCTAGTGAAGTGTGAACTTGCATTGATAATGGGCATCAAAATGCCAGAGTGTGTCAGCCTGTGCTGTGAAGTATCTGCTGTGTAATTAGTCTCGAGATACAAGAAAAAGTGATTTGTGATGTTATGCTTTGTAAGAGATTAAATCATGGTTACTGCTTTGTAGAATATTCATCATAAGGGTAATTATTGCAGTTATTCTTCTGACTAGCACAACAGTGCAGCAGCATACTGATGGGTTTTTACAGGTGTATTACACCACCATAGACACAGTTACCTTAACAAGCCTGCTCAGTTGCATGTGCCCCTCACATTTTGCTTGCTGATCCAGCAGTGGCTGTATGACTACACTGCCCTGAATGCCAGATTCGTATTATGGTAATGTGCAGAACTAGAAAATGCATTCACTAGGGCGTAATGAATGCATCCCAGTTAAAAATAATTAATTCTGCTCTCAGGGAATTGATTTGGACCACAAGATCAGTAGTGTAGCTAAGGTTGCTACCCTTAGTCCCGAAAATAATTTTCCCGGCAGTGAAGATTAATCCCTTTTTATTGTCTTGATGAAATAACAACATGATCATAAAGCATAAGAGAACAAGGAGAAGTTGACAAAGTATGTCTTTGATTAATTGCCATAATAGATTGCAGGTTGCTGACTGAGGAAATTTTTTCAGTGCTCATTTTTCAGTCTTTAAAACTTTAATGCACGAGGGGAAGACAAAGAAAAACCAGCTTGGTAAACGCTGTGCACAGTTTTCTGTGAGACACCTAACAAAGCAGGCTGCAGGACAACTGCTAACTTGGCGGGAGTTGGGTGAGACGTGGGAGAACGTGCAGTGGTTTAGGTGATAAACCTGCAGTTCCAAACTCCCTTGGGTATCTGGGGCTGCATCTAAATTACCAGGCAATAACTTGATGAGATATTTCTTTACTCAGTTTGGGAAGAGTTCCTGGTTCACTGAGGATCTCCCAATTGCACAGCAACAGGGACATGGTACTGGGAGGTAATGGTGAGGGTATAGCCAAGGCTTTCTAGCACACACTGTTTATCTAGACTATTCACAGACAAGATGCTTTTGGCTGCCTGAAAAGTTGACTTTCTTGCAGCTGGCTCCATGCTACAATGAGCTGCCTCTCTCCTGCCATCAGAACCCTGGAGCAAGGAGGCTGAGAGCACCAGCTCTGCCAGGGCTCGCTCCCCAGAAGCCTGAGGTTCCCCAAGCTGCCAGCAGCCCAGTCTCCTGCCATCAGAACCCTGGAGGAGGGAGGCTGAGAGCACCAGCCCTGCCAGGGCTCGCGCCCCAGCAGCCTGGGGTTCCCCAGGCTGGCACCGGCGGCATGGGC
>WUAM01000143.1:2919271-2979366 GCA_024336885.1 Actenoides hombroni | reverse complement strand
ACCAGCCCTCCCACGGCCCCCTCCCCCGCATCCTGCGGTTCCCCACGCTGGCAGCAGCAGCATGGCAGCCTGCAGTACCATCTGCTGGCTGGCACCACCTCTGCTCCAGTAGTTCATCTTCTCTCCTATTAGCAGGGAGCTGTTCCGTGCTAAATTACCTTTAAACCGAAGGAGAGAGCAAGCTCTACAGCTGTGGGAAAATATACCTTTTGACATGCTGCTTTTGGGCTGTGGGATAGAATTATGGCTGTTTAACAGACCTTAGATGGGTGCAAGTCATCAGGCACTACACACCGCTGGGAAAGACACACAACAAGGACTTGAGTTCCCCGTTCTGCGTCAGGGCACTTGCAGCTTTTACGTAATTTAACCCCATGCTTATCCACAGGCAAGAACTTCTGGTTTGATTTTTACATGGCAACATTTCACTGTTGTATTCAAATTGCCAGTACTACCTGTAAGAGTATTTCTGCAGCACATTTTTAGACATTTTATCATTATTTTTCATTTAAAATGTCAGCTTTGTTCTGACAAATCTTGTGTGCTTGGTTTGAGCAGCTTTAAAAGTGTCAGGCTGGAGTTGTCAGAAACTGTGATGAAGACTGCATCTTTTGTTTCCTAAGAGAGCAAGAATAAAAGATTTTTGTGTAGAATGACTGGGTTGAACTGGTACCACGAATTTCAGATTGTTCCTATACATCAGGATTTCGCCAAAGTTTAGGGAAGACTATTTTACTCCAATCCACTTACGGGATTCAATTGTCAGCAGGCTTTTAAGTGTTCTTCCTCTCTCAAATCCATCTCACCTGGTACTGCTTTCCTCTGACTTCCTTTCTGTTTTGTACCTGACTGGGCAAGCAGATGCTCCTACTTACCAGGGGCCATGATGGGAGAGTAAATGTTGACTGCTCTATTCCATTCAGGCTCCCATTCCAGGACTTGTTACCATGTTTTCCAGGTACACGAGAAATAGGTAAGAAGCAAATTCTGGTAGGAAGAGATTTCTGGGTAATGGGATCTAGCAGACAAATCTAGAAACTTCTTCTGTTTCTAGTTCCTATGCTTCTGCAAACTGAGCACTTGAAGGGATGGTGGTATCAAGGAGGAGTTCCCCTCCTACAAATTACTGCATAACTGTTTTAGCTTGATGGAGATTGACCTCCTCAAGCATCAGATAGTAGCTGTGGCTGGAGTCAGCATGTCTTGATGGGCTGTTGAGTTGTCTGCACAAGGAATTCTGTCATGTCTCTGCAAGGGAAAGGGTGTGCTTTCTCTGCAGTCCCAAGAAACTTCTGGTCTTCTATTTCACTGTAGTCCTCTGGAAACGCTTCATGGACTGTAAGAGGCACGTGAAGTGTTTCCAGTTCAGAGCTATTAATAATATCAGTGAGGGATGCACACTGAAATCTGTCAGACACTTCAGTGTGCAGGTGCAAATAAATGATCATCTGTGAAAAAGTTGGTAACTTTAAAAATTCTCAGATGTAAGGTCTCTCTTTCCTTGTTTTCTTCACTGAATTGCATTTGCAGCAGAGAAGCTGCTAGACAGTAAGAGTTTCCTAAGAAAAAACCAATCAAAATGAAAAGCAACTTAAAAATCAGTGCAATTTCCTCAATTTTTCTTGTGTGTCCTGGTTGCTGGTCCTCCAGGGATAGCTGTACTTTCTGATCAGTACTAATAAAAATTCATATTTGTCTGGACTATTATATGCAAAGTATTGTGTAATCCCTCAGGTTAGAGTGAAAAGCCAAGGCAAATATTACAGCAGACCTTTCAATTTTGAAAGGTTTCAGAAATAAGCATAATACAAACATACAAAGGGATCCAGTTATGTAAACAACCTGTTACTGGAGTCTCCTCCTTAGACAACACCATTAGATTTCCAACAAGATTGCTTTTGGATTACTTGGATTAAGTTCTGCATTTAGAGGCTTATGAAGTACCTGAGATTTTTTTTTTAATTTATTATTTTTTCCTGCAGTTTCTAGTTGTAAAATGATTATAGAGGGCTTGCAGGCTTCCAGCTTGTGCTAAGTTGCTTCTGCTTGGTCTCAGGTGCCTGTATTCCTTGGAACATATGTTACACTGGTAAAATGTGCTTCCTGGTGATAAGGAAATGGTTAATCCATCCCAAACAAAGACCATATAATACTCGTCTTGCTCAGTAATCTAAAAGATAATTAAGAACCACTTAGACATAAACACAGAATTAAAGCTGTCCCTTTCTGATAAAATACTGAAATCACTAACAGTGCCCTGGGGAGAGAAATGTCTCCTTTCTTTGCATGAAGAGTACCTAGACACAGAGAAATCCCAGAGTATGGGATTTAGCTGGAGTCTTTCTCTCTCCAGCACCATTTAGTAGAATCAAACGGTGAAAATGGAAGTAAAAAGTTGAAGAGAACCAAATGGTGGAAATCTCATTGAGGGAGGAGGGAATGTAGCTACACGGAGTCCTTCCCTCTGAGACAACTTTGTTTAGCTTGAGTTTGCTACTTATAATGGTCAGGGCCCAGTGAAATCTGGGGGCCTGTTTCTATTTGATTCAATAACAAGGGATTCAATTAATTAATATATTTCTGCTGTTTTAGTGATTAGTTTGCATCAGATCTAAACTCAACTCTTTCCTGCAGGAATTACTGACAGGAAGAGTTTGTTGCTTTTTCTCTATTTTGTATGTGTATTACATTGCAAGCCTTGAAGTAGGAAATCTGATTAAGGTATGGTCAAATAACCTCTTGGTTTCGGTGCTTTGGTTTGTTTGTATTGTGGTGGGTTTATTTGGGTGGGTTTTTGTTTGTGTTTTAATATATTTTGTTTTGGTTTTAAATGGCCAGTAGTTCTGCTAGTGAAATGCAGCTCTGGTAGGAAGGGCAGAAACGGAACTTAGCAGTGCATTGATACTCTCTTCAAGAAAAGTACCTGATGTTGCTGAGAACACAGAGCCCTTAGTAGCCAAAGCTGTCAGCATTGTGGGGCTTCTCCTTCATACTTACAATTCCAGTTGTTCTGGGCAGCTGGGAAACGACTCCTACCTGAACAGCAGTGATTGCTAATGGTGCAGTGATGATAAGAATCAGGCCTTTGGATATTACAAATAGAAGTGAGAGTTCTGAACCCAAGTAAACAGTGTAATAACCAGCTATCCCAGAAACCTGAACTGTACTTGCTACTAATACTTACACTGTATTTTGAAACAGAGTATTCTCACTGATACATCTATAAAATATGCCTCTACTTCAACATAAGGTTTAAGAACAGAAGATCTTTAGGATTGCTTTGACCTCCCACTCATTTCTCAGTAAACTGGGGACTGTAACATTGTCCTGGCTGCTGCCAAGAAATTGCCTGTTCTCAGAAGTAGGGATGAAGTGTTGTAAGACAATTATGACCCACTTGGCCTGAACAAAACATGGTGTTGCATCACTTCCTTCTGTGATCAAAAAGAATGAAGAAAAATTGACCAGATGCTTGTTCCAGTTCTGGAAGTCAAATATGTATTAGTGCCAGCAAGACTATTGATTTCTTTTTCCTTGACTTTTTTCTTTTTAGAACAGAAGACTTAGTTTCATTCAAGTTACATGAAAATAAAAGATTAGAAAAGCTCTGCTCCATTTCTGATGTGATTAACACAGCTTAGGCTGAGTTTATTGCCAGTGAATAGAACAGTAACAACAACCAAAAAGAGAAATGGGATTGTACCAGCTGGAGAACCTTTCTTTTGTATGGTTTTTTTCTCCTTATTTTGACTTCCTCACAGAAACCTCTTTATGAAGCTGAACAGGGAACCTGAATGATGAGTTCAGATTCCCAGATCAGTGGTGATTGATGTTGGGCAATTATGTAGAAAAATATGACATTTTCTTACAGGGACAGTAAAAATGAGGGTTAATCTTAGTTTCTGTGTTTGTCCTCTTGGTATTTTCTTAAGAAATGCTGTCTCCTGCACACAAGGAAACTAAGAATAGAAGTGGATGATGTGAGGCTGAGAAAAAATGCAGTGAATCAGAATTTTAATGCTATTAATCTATTGATGGTGCTGATTAATTATTACTAGTGCTGATGGGAAGGCCAGACTCCATAAGCTAGTTTAATTATTTTCCAGTTAGTGTTAATCTCAGTTAATAAAAACTCTCAAAGCCAGAAAAGAGATGACACAAGAAATGACTGGTATTCATGAGAGACTCTCTTAATCTATAAAACATCAAAGATGTCATTGCAAGTATCTTTGCTTTGCTTGTATTTTATTTAAATGATCAAAACACTTTGTTCTTGACTTTTTGATGAATCAGCATGTGACAGTTCAGAAAAAGATGTAAATAGGAGCTGATCACTTTTCTTAAAGCAATGAAACACAGTGACTCAGGTGCCAGCTTCTACACAAGCCATGGGTGTCTGGGTAATTATATGATGGTTTGCTGTATGTATCTGTGCAGTGCAGCTGTCAGGGGAAAATCCAGTCACTGGAACTGAGAACAAGCCCTGAAAAGCATTCACACACTGAAAACCTTAATCAGTGGGAGGTGAAGTGCCCAAATACCTTTGACAAACAGCCTAAATGAGTAGCCTTAAGTTGCCAAAAAATCCCCAGTCCAGCAGAGACTTATGAATTGCATCCAATGTTTTCAAGGCTCCCAAGTGTGCCTTAGCTGTGTGACCATTGATGCTGGTGAGAAAAAGAATCTATAACATGGGGATTGGCTCCAGGCCATTGAGGTAGAACTTGATCTGGTCATATTTTGATAAATATGAGGACCACGAAAAATAAACCAAAATACCTAAGTAAGCATGTCAGCTGACTATTCTGTATTGATCAGAGAATGGCAGCGCAGTGCAGAAGAAGCAGAGAGGAAGCTGGTAATTGTAGCAATAGCTAGAGAAAGCCAGAGTGCTTTAAAGCAATTCTAAATGTATGCCATCTAGAGCAAACAGCATACATCCCTCTGGGGAGGGAAAAATTGCCTCTTTGCAGAAAAACAGCAAAACCATCTGGTCAGCACCCAGAAAAAAAAAGATCAAGTGTACAGATGAGCTTAGCAGACACTCTGGTACCCTGGTCAGTGTTTCTACAAACAGATGCTGAATTCCCTTGCAGACTCCAACTGGAAGAGAAGCAGCCGCCCTCTCTTATTCTCTTATTTCTCAGAACAGTCTTGGAATATTGCTGGAGATAGAAAAGCTTCTTAGGGTGTACTCTTCAATAGCTGGTGATGCTGCTGTCACATTCCGAAAGCGTAGACTCGATGGCCCAGCTGGTTCCTTCCAGTGCAAAGTTTCTTCATTGCTTTGTAAATAATTTCATGCTGTAAGCTAACTGAAGTTGCTACATTTCTCATTGTGAACATTTTCTTGCTTTTACAGGAACCTTCACTAGATTTTCCTATATGTATGTTGGTTTGTTGTTTGTTTTTTTAAATGGAGGCTGGTCTATTTGCTGGAACTGTCGTGGTGAGAACAGCTGGTGTAGAAACTTCTCTCAGGGAAAAAAAGTAGTAATGAATAGGTCTATTTTTGAGCACTCCTGGCAGATCTGTCATCTGATCCTCAGCCCAAAAAGTGAGTTATACAGTGGGGCTTTGCAAAGTTCAAACCATATTGTCTAGCAGATGCTATGATACTATTATTCAGTAAGTCCATACAGACTCCCCATTGTCATCTCCTTCCCTTGTGGCAGTTTATGGCCAGCTCTCTTTGCAGGGTTGCATTATGACTGCATTAATCCTAAAGATGCATTAACCCCACCTCTGGCTTTACAGATTTTTCTCAAGTTCAGCTCTTGGTGTGGATTTGTTCTACACTGCTTTCTTATTAGCTCCAAGGTGATCAGTTTGACATATGTCAACGTTTTCCCTTCAGTTTGCCCATAAATCCCCCAGCAGCAGTAGCATCCTTAGAAGGTAATGATAGTTCTCTTTCTGTTGTATCCCATTTCCTAGTCAATCTTGCCTTAAAATTGTTTGGCACTTCTCCATATATAAAATACCACGTAGTACCTGTGGTTATTATTTTAAATCTGTGGAATTACTGATACCTGCTTTGTTGAATGTGTGCCTAGGAGCCATCTCCTTTCAATTCTTTGAGTGTGGTTATTTGCTTACCTTGGGTGACTCTCAATTTTCTGGAACCTTCGTAATTCCATTACAAATATTGAGGTCACAGGGACAGACTGCCTTTCTTGAATATATTGAGATCTACAGCTAAAAAGAATTGGCATACTAATGATATTTCACTTGCAGAGAACTCCTATTACAATTAATAACAGCAGCTTTCCCTACACGTTGTCTCTGTATTAGAAATGTGTCTTATTTCTGCACAGCAAATAATAAATTGTCATTTACACCATATTGAGCAAATCACTATAGGGACATCAGCCTTTTTTCCCTCGAAGTTTCACTGTATATCCAAGCAGTTAGTTGCTCAAGTTTCCCCCCAGTTTTCCTTGGACAGTCTGACCAGCAAGAGCTGTTAATAAAACAATTCCTGTCTTGTAGGTGTTTCCCATAGCAGACGTAGTACACTACTGCACAGGACTGAAAGAGCTGCTCTGACTGTTGCTAACTTTGCTGAACTGAGGGTGTAAGAACAGCAGAGGAATAAAGCAAATAGTTTTTTCTGTTGATCTCCAAAAGCTGCTTTCAGACCCAAGTAGAGAGGGAGATCCCACCTAGGTGAATGTAAATGCTCTGGTTTTAACTGGCTGAAAGAAAGAGCGGGGATGTTGAAAAAATTAACTCGCTCAGTTGTCTAAATGAGAACGGAATTGCTGAAAAGCTGTTAGCTGCTCATGAAACTCCCCAGCTGATAACACTGTTTTCCTGTCTTATCTATTTAGACTAAGTTCTGCTGGTGGTTCAAGTACTGTGTTTTACAGTGCTCTTGTACCATGTACAGTACCGTGGGATATTGTTTGAGCTCTTTGAATTGTGCTGTAATAAATACATGTGGAGGTTTGGTTTGGGTACATATGCAGATATTATCAGGATGCAACACTGAACTGAGTCATCTTGACCAGGAGCAGGAATCAAATGAAAAATAAAGTGAGCGTTAAAGTTTTGATAAAAACTTGACCTGGTTTTCCCTAGAGGTGTCCCATAGTCTGTGACTGTCTCTGAACTGCATCACCCATTCCTAATTGAATCCCTCTGTGCCAACACTTACAGGTGAAATTTAACACACCGACCTCCAGTTGATCTCTGGAATATTATCCTATCCATTTCCTAGCAAATTACAGTTCTTTGTAGGAATGCATTAAACTATCAGATCTTTCTCATTATGGATTTCTCATAGGGCTTTTAGTTCCAAATGAGCTTTGAGGCTGAGTAAATCTCTGATGCAGCTATAGTTTCCCTCCCTGCATGAAATGAAAAGTGCATCTTCTATGCTACAATGTGAGCACAGGTTGATATTTTGTGCATTTTCTTTTTTAGAGTTAGGCAGCACTAGGCACAGGTTGCTATGCCTGAGGTGGAAAGACTCAGCACTGCTAAATTGCAAATGGGCTCAGGCTCTGTAGCAGTGCTGGTATGATAAAAAAATATTGACTACAGTATGTTTAATATTCACTTTTCCCTTTTCCTCCAGAGAATCACCCATAGGGGGATTCTCAAGGTATTTCTGGCAGTCTGAAACACTCACTGAGTAATTATCAGGATGTGCACTAGCAGAAATACTGTTACACCAAAGGAGAAATGAATTGTCTCTGATCAGCTCTTGGCATCCTTCCGATTCTGGGAATATTCAAAAGGTAAGTAGTTGCAAATTAACTATGTAGATTGATGTAGGATCCACTTTCTCTATCTGGTCTAGCTAGCAGTGTCAGCTTTATTGCTTAAAACAAAAGCTGTTTCTACATTTGCATGAATGGATGTATTGCCATTTTGCAGAGGCAAGGGGAAAAAGTGGTGGAGGGGATTTGATAGTTTCTTGGTGCTGGTTCAGGCAAATGCCTGAGCCCAACCCTTTGCTGGAAATGGAAGAGCATGGATGCTACTTCTCAGTGCTTTAATGGTAGAGGCAAAGAGTTGCACAGTTCCTCTGGTACTGATCCCACATGGGGCTGAACTACCAAGAAGGTGGGAGCAATATAGAGGGTTTTCCCTTCTGGAGCCAGCTAAAAAGACTGATGAAATAACAGATAGTCTTTAACAAACTAGCAAGTCTACCTGACAGGAACCACACATCCATTCATAGGGTACAACAGCAAGACTGATGCATTTTAAACATGCTCCCAACTGGTTTGTCAGTAACAAATTAGACTTGTCACATTCTCTGAACAGTTTCCGTGAGAACATTAACAATGTTAATGATCTATGGTCTCAGCAGGAGGAAGAAGTTTGAGTATAGTTCCAGGAAAGCACAGAATGGTTTGCAGTTGTTTTGTTCTTGAAACCGCAGGGATTTCAAAAGATGTATAATGTAAGCAATTGCTCAGTTCAGAAATTTAGAATAATTGGTAGTCATTATGCCCTCGATCATATAATTGTGTCAGCATATGCATAACTTGACTCACTCGGTATCGGATTTCAGAAATACAGCAGCTCCTTTCTGAACAACCACATAAGGGCTGGAAAGCCTTGGCACCCAGTTCTGCCCTCTGAGCTGTTGGGAAGGTTTTGGTCTTCGCACGTGTCCGTGTGGGTTTTAATTGTCAGCACTGAAGCAGCCTGTTGTCTGGGTGTGTGTATCACAGAATGGTCTGGGTTGCAAAGAACGGTAAAGATCATCTGGTTGTAGGCAGGGACACCTTCCCCTAGGCCAGGCTGCTCAAAGCTCTGTTCACCCTGCCCTGGAAAGCTTCCAGGGATGGGGCATCCCGAGCTTCTCTGGGCAGCTTCTTCCAGGGTCTTGCCACTCTCACAGTGAAGAATTTCTTACTTATATCTAATCTAAAAATACCCTCTTTTAATTTAAAGCCATTATGGAATCTTCACCGAGACATTACTGTAGTAAAAGAATAATAACAATAGCAATAAAAATCCTCAGTCATCCTTCAAAGTTTTTCACTCTTAATACAAAATGCAGGAGTTCCAGGATACCCTTTTCAGCACCTAAACCTGCGTGAAAAGAAAAACCCAACAGTATTTTGTTTTTCTTTTAACAGTCTTACTGCATTACCTTTCCTGTTCAAGGTCTAATTCAAAGTAGAATATTTTATGAGGAAATATGTTTGTTGTCGAGTATACAGGAGAACACAAACAAATCAACCTATTTCACTTAATGTCTGGTAATTATGCCAATGACCCAGACTCAACAAATAGAGGAGAGGGGGAAGCTTGGAATGATGAGTTGTTCAGGTTGAAGCTGGCTGGTAATTAATTCTGCAGAATAAATACTGTAATTACTAAAATGTAATAAAACTTTACATTACATTAAAGAGTATAATAGGTTTTCTAAAAGGATTCTATTAAGTTTAGTGCATTAGAAATATTCTGTTTATAAATGAGTCTTGCAAAATGTCAATAGCCTGGTATTTACCTAGGAAATCAGGCAACTGTGTAAAAATTAAATAATTATAGTTAAAACCACATTTAGAATTTATTTCATTAGTGAAATTAATTACATAATCTTAACAAGGCCTTTGGTGCATAATAGTTGGTAATTCCTGAAACTCTGAAAATAAGTGATCAACAGAAAATGAAAAAAAAAACAAGCCAAGGAAAATACCTACTCTTCCTTGCTTTTGTTTCAAACCCAGAAGGCTGTGAATTTAACCCCTCTGAAGGAGAACTCAGGGGTCTGGGTGGGGGATGTGGGTGTGGAAAACCACATCGGATTGACTGGGAGTGCTGATCAGAGGCTGGTCTTTTCTGGATTAAGTTACACCCTGAGATGTGGTAACTGATGACTCTTTGTGGTAGCTGCAGCTCACCAGTTTTAGTTTGAATAAAAAGGATTCTGTTGATAAGAAATGGGACACTTTGTTGTTGTGATGACTGTTTATGTAACAGCAGCAGGGCTCAAGAGAAGCTGGGCTGAGACTACCACACAGTCATCTAGTGAGGCATGCTCATTTCTACTGTCTGTGTTAGAACCATTGGTCTATTGAGAAAAGGCAATTCAAGCCACTGTTGATTTGGCAGACTGTCTATTCTCTCTAAAAGTAATGTTCTTTCAGGAAAGTACCAGCTGTCTTTGACCAGGTTGAAATAAATAGTGGTAGAAATGAAGCACAGCACCTGTACAGTCAAAATACTATATTCCCATGTACCAATCACCCTGCCGTTTTTCTTGACTATTTAAACCTGGGTAAAAGCATGCTTCTTGCTGGGATTTTGCATTAAAGCAGCTATCTTGGGTCAGCTATTTTGACAGGAAATATTTCTTCTTTCTCCTGCCCTGAAGGTACCGATTCATCCAGCCACAAATATGCCGTTGACAACATGCCCTTATTCTGACTTTTGTTTCTGGTGTGGCTTGTGCTAAATCGCACTTCAGAAGCTGCAACAAAGGGGAGAGGAAATGAGAGGAATATAGTAGAGATACAAGAAAATGCACAGATACTCAGCTGGACTAATCCTGACACCCATATCCTGGTATTGGGACAACAGAGTCTCAGCTTATGCTTAAAAAAGCAGCCTGTTTTCACTGCTAACAGCTTTATGGAAGCAGCTACAAAGTTTTGCCAGTGCTCCCTCTGCTTGCACCAAGAAATCTACATTTCCCACTACAGAAAGATTGATAGTGGGCTATTTTTATATTCTGAGCCAGATTTATGCATTCTGCAGAATCGTATGAAGCTAACCACATAATAACTGCATGTATCAGTGACTGTGCCAAAAGTCGTGCCAACTCTTCCTCAATGTCTCCCTGCATATCACTAATACTGCCAAAGGACTTGGGGAAGGCAAATAATATGAGGAGGGGTTTATTAATGTATTTTTGTCTTATCAGTGGTTGGTCTACTTGGAGGGGGAAATACGGATGTGTGCAGAAAGATGTGAGAAGAAACATGAAGGTAAATCAGAAGGCATGAGTTCCAGTTGTCAGGCAGCCCCAAGCCAGGGCAATACTGCCCCACAGGGCTCAGCCTTAAAAGAAAATCCCCTTAGCTCTGATAATGCTGATCCTATAGCTGGGTTGTAAAGCTTCCAACAGAACAAACTGGATGAAAAAATAGAGGGAGAATGACAAAACATTTTTTCTTTATTTTCTGAGCTACTTTCCTACAGTCTGATTTCCAAAGAGATCTGTTGTCATGAGTGTAGCAGCCAGAGATGAGAGGGGTTTAAAACAACCTTCAGCAATACACAGTTTATACTGGTAAAATAATTATTCTTCAAAGATTCCTGAAAAATAGTGTTTAAGGTGTTTAATGATTAAAAACCTGATGCCCTTGAATATGAAAGTTAGATGAAAGAACTGCCAGGGACCTTAATGCAGTTGAAGTGATAAACATAAAGGCAGCAATAATGATCAAGCCTGAGGTGATTACGTTCTCTAATTAGAACACATGTATCATTTAGGCATGTTAATCTTTGTCTGTCTAATGTACTCTAGCTAGACTAACCTATATCCAGTGCAAACCACTTTGATGATAACATCAGGCCATGTCTCAGGAAGGACCATCACATGTGTTCCCAGTCCTCTAAGCAAGTGGTGAAACTCCCTAGGGCTTTATGGCTCAGCTCGTGGGCCAGGAGGCCAAGGTCCTACTGATGTGTTACTGGGAGCATCTTCCTGTAGCAGACCCTTTTGAATATTGCACTGGTATTTCGGGAGCGGAGATGCTTAAAATAAGGACTGACCTAAGCAGTAAGGTGAATGTCCAATGCCTGCTCTTTAGCATTGTAGATGAAACAAATCTATGTATGAAGTTAGAGAGCTGCAGTCTCAGCTGCTGGGGCCATTTGTCTCCATGGCTGTCACTCGAAACAATCTCTGTTACACCTCTTTGTGCTTGCTGAGGATCTAGAACAAGGATCTTGGTTCCCAAGCCTGACAAAAGAGGGATTTGAGTCCTGACAAAAAAAAAAATTAGGGGAAAAAAAACCCCCCAAAACTTCAGTGATATGTTAATGTCTGCTGTGGGTGTCCTCTGCAATCAGCAGAGGTGACTCTGCTCGAGCAAGCCTGTGTGACTGTGCATCACAGCCACTGTCTGTAGAAGCAACTGTACCTTCCCTGGTTCCTCTGCACGAGCGATAGAAGGGTATGGACAGCAGCATAGAAGCAGCTGCTAGGCTGCGTAGAAACCTGCGGTTACTGATGGAGTTGATATTTGCAAGGGTTGTAGAGTATTGTTTCTTCATAAGCTGCTTTTTGACCAGGTAGGGTCAAAGAGGAACATGGGAGAAATAATCAAGGTCACGGTATCATTGTTCTGTGGCATTGTTTTTCAGACTTCCATGTACGTGTGGATTGAGACCTGCTTCTTACTGTGACTGCCCTTCTGCCCTCTCCTGGTCCAGCCCATCTTGGGGATGCTGCTGCTCACTCTGTTAGTTTTGATTGGTGACAGGTTTCAATGGGAGTAATTGACTCTAAATTGGAGATACTTAAACACAGACCCATCTTAATCTGCAGGAGGTGATTTTTTTAAACACAAAGGAGCTGATGACTGTGTAGCTCCTGCCCTTCTTGTTCCCATTTGCAGCAACCCCTTCCCCCAGCTTCTCCCAGAAGGGACAATTGGACTTGTCTGAAGGACTTGCCTTGTTCCAGGTTATTGGTTAAACTGGAGCTTTCTTTGCTAGAGCTCAAACGAAGGAAAAGCATGTACTGCCTGGTGCCTGCTTTTGAGCTGTGACCCTCTCTGTGGGTCATCATCAGTATGTGGTACTGCTGTGTTACATCAGGCCTGCTGTGGCCCGGGGGTGGCCTTAGTCTGTGCTACAGGAGCATGTGTGCATACAGCAGTAGGGGTGGCTGTGACTTGGGATGGAGACAGTTCAGCATGTTCTGACCCTTCCTGAATTTGTATCTGTAGATGGTACCTCTTGGGAGCGTTCTTTGTTTGGGGGGGTTAGGAACCAGAGCAGCAGGTTTCTAGTCACCCCTGCTCACACCACTGTTGAAATGACCCTCAGTGGATGTGGGGAATGTATTGTACCTTTTAATGTATATTGGTGCCTCGCACTGAACGCCACAATAATGAAGTGAGTAAGGATCAGGTCTCAAACTGATCCTAGAAATAGGAACCCACTAAAACAAAACAAGGCTTTGGTATAAATAGATATGCTGGGATGTCATCAGCCTAGCTGAGATTTCTGTGAGGCGAGTTTGACTGGAGAGTGGTTTGTCACTTCTGGGAATGGAGGGATAGCTGGGAGACTGGGAAGCTTGGGAGATACGGTTTCAGTTATGCTCCCCTGAAGACTTCCTGCTTGACTTTGGGGAGGAGCAGAAAAATCACATACTACTACACATACTGTTTTCCCTCCCTGTTTGGATGGTGGGGATGTGCAGTTTCCCTCCCACACAGGCATGCTGTGAAGAGAACTCTGCAAGTGACTGATATGCTCTTGTACTGGGGAGATAAGGAACCAGACAAACAGCAGTGGCCCAGTTTATCCCTGTATACCCATTTCACACTCCTCACTTGCATCCTCTCTCCTAACTCCCAGATTATGCAGCAGATATCGGTATCCCCATGAGGCACGAGAGATTATTATCCTCATCATGAGAGAGTGAGAAATGATCTTACTAATAACACATGCATTATATAAATAAAGAGAGTTCTTAGGCAATTTGTTTTCTTCGTGGACATGTTTGATTCTGTCACATGGGGTGTGTGTATGTGCATTCATATCAGGCAGAATAATGGCCTTTCTGAAAAGATATTAGTGGATTATTTTACTCTTGCTGCAGGTGGCATTAAGATGAGAGGCCTTGGCTATTGTGCTGTCAATTTGTTTAATGATTATTAGAGGAGCAGGTGATTTCTATTAAAGGGAAGTGACAGACTGTCCATTAGATAGAGATGCATGTTTATTAAATTGGAAGCCTGGAGCAAGCAGCCTGGCTCATTTGCTTCCAAATTCCAGACCAATCTGTTTTATTTTGCACCTGGAAGGTTCAGAGCACAGTAGAAGTGGGAACTATTTACCAAGCAGGGTAAAGGGCCTGTGGCCTTCCTGCACACACACTCCCTGCCCTGCCAAACGGAGCTCACAGTGGGAAGGAGCTTGGGAGTATGCAGGCTGGAACACATGGTGCTCAGTTTAATTTCTTAGCTTTCTTACCTACATAGTCTTGGAAGCAGACAGAGATAACAGAAAGGATTTGCACTTAAAGATTAAATCCTTGTCTCTGCAATCTGTTTGGAGCTCCACGTAACAGAAAGATTGGTGATTTCCTCTATACCCCTTCATCCCAGTGGTCCAGGTCTGCTGGTAGCCAGCTGCTTCAGTGGGAGATGTGAGCTCTCTCCACAGTGAACAATTACAGAAGCATCTACCCAAAGGAGACATTTATTTGTAGTCCCCACCAGCTATTGGTTTATGCTCTGAAGCAGCAGAATTTATCTTCCTCTGTAATCCGCTCTAATGTGACTGTGGATGTTCTCATTGCCAGACAGAAGTTTAATCCGTTCAGGAAATGTCTCCCCAGTTCAATGCCTCTGTTATCCTTCTTTCCTCTCAGCCAAACTGGTGCACTTTAAAATCAAATCTTTCCTTTCACAGATCTAATGTAATAAGCTTACCACTCCATCCACCCCCATTAACCAGATCTTCACTGGGATAGTGATTCAGGGTCTGGTGACTGCAGATCAAAGAGGATGCTGAAAAATTGGAAGGGTTCATAAAAGAGACGTATAAATGATTCAGAGTCTGGGAAACATCTTTCTAGTGAAAGATGTAAGGAGCTTGATCCATTTAAGCTATGAAAGAGGAAATAAAGAAGAGACTCCATCACAATGTGCGAGCACAAATGCAGGGAAGATGGCTTCTTATAATAGATGACTCCATGATGCAGCAGAAAAATATACAGTGAAATTTGGCTGGAAGGTCAGGATTCAGCTTTCCCTGGAAGCTAGAGCTAGCACAGGGGTTGGAAACAGTATGTCTATTTTCAGGGGAAGATAATGAGCCATGGGAAGAATTTACCATCAGAGTAGCAAATTAAGAAAATCCAGAATTGACCCTAATTTAGGAAATCCATAATGCTCTCTGAAAAAGCATTATTTTATTCTACTGATTAGAGTCTAAACTAAACGACATGTCACAGCGGGCACTAGCGACAGCAGCTGAGCACTGTGCTGCTGTGTTTCCTAGTGGTGTGGCTGCAGAAGGGGAGCAGCTTAAAATACAGACTTCTATGCTAGAAAATGATGAAATCAGGTTCCTAGTATCATGCTGAATTCCTTTGGGGCCTTAATTTTTCTCATTCAGTTTTTCTACCTGTAAATATTGATAGCACTGAGCTATTTGCTGTCAGGAGACAGATGTGGATGCTCTTCTGTTCAGAAAGCACTCCCAACAGCAGTGATGCTGCACTTGCACCAGAAACGCGCAGGACACGGTGCCTTCTGGTGGATTTCCACTCTGTGTTTAATCGCAGATGGGTGCATCAGGGCAGCCTGAACTCCAAGTCACTCAAATTAAAGGGAACAGAAGTCCACTGTCTGTGGCATGCTCCCTTTCCTGTTCCATGGCTCTGTCATGCAAAGACAGGACTGTGTGCTGCTACACGCTAATGAATCGCTTTCCTTCTGCAGCTCTGTGCTCTTGCAGCGTGGCTGTGATTTGTGAATGACTTCTTTCAGCTTGGGGACAGCTCGACTGGGCAATCAGCTGGGAGGTAGGGCAGGAGGCTTGGCTTCCAGTCCTGGCCCAGCAACACCTACCAGGCAAAGGCTGCCACCTTCAGCCAGAGCCTGCCTGCAGCACTGGGGGGAGATGCTCGAGAGGAGCTTGGACCACAGGAAGGGCTGAGACAGAGCAGGGGCCAGGTGGAAAAAGTGTGTTGAGGAAACACCAGATGTGAGCAGAAGTTATGTTGATTGGTGTCACATCGTTGTCCTCTGAGTGAGATCCTGTTTGGAATTTACTGTACTTTCCTGCATAGTCCGCAGGGAGAGTGAATCTTCTCTTCTCCACACCCTCATCCACCCCTTCTGTCTTTGGGAACTTACTTAAAATTCTTTCTGTCCTTGGCTCAGGCATCCTGGAGCCCTAAAGGAGCCGACTGCAGTTTTGTCATACTGGTTTCCATGAATACACAAGTAACAGCTCTTGTCAGCTGACAGACTGTCCCCGGGACCACCCTCATCATTCAAAACACGCTACTGGTTCCAGTCACTCAGGGGAGAGCAGACATTAAATATTGCTATATTTAAAGGCTATAATAACATATTCTTTGCCTTCCTCCCAGCTATTTGCTGGGCTGTTATTTTACCATTCTTTTTTTTTTTGTTTCTTTTCCTTTTTTTTCCTTGGTTGTTTTTTTTTCCTGGGTACATGTTCTTCCCAATTCAGACAAGATCACTACTGCCATACTCAGCTGTCCTGATTGCATGAAGAAGAGTCTGATTGCATTATTCATCTGCAGTGCTAACAAAAGTCTTCAAAACTGACTAGACCTAAAGCTTTTGATGATGTTCTGTTTCAGTAGAAAGGGGGAAGGATGCTGTGTGAACTGGTGGCATCTGATGGCATCGCCACACCACCAGCTGCGGGTGGGACAGCTAGGTCTGCCTGGGATGGGACAAACTTGCTTTTATTGAGCAGTCTCTGGAAGATGGCTTGCTGTGCTCAGCTGCCTTGTTTTTCTCTTAGGCCGAGGCTTTAGTGATGCTGGGAAGCCAGTTGGGTTTACATACTGGTGTGCAAAGGTAGTGTAACTGCAAGGAGCTGCTGCCATCTGTGGGCCTGAGAGCACAGTTATCCCAGCTTGATTATTTTCATATCATTAGAAACTGACTTAACTTGTTAAAATTCTTCTGATTAAAAAGTTTATTAAACTAGAAAAAGAAATAGGATCATCTGGTGGAATGAAGACAGCTGGGGAAAGGTCGTGCTGAACTTCCCCACTGACAACTGGGCAATCACAGAGACAAAATGCCAGGCTAAGTGCATCTTGGCTCTGACTGATCTGACCAGTCTTATTCTGTTATATTGCTATTGCAGCTCTTACCATCACATCTCATCTTTCAGTGCCAGGGCATCTTGCTTGCGTGTGTTTCTGAGTGGTAAGAGTCAATCCAGAAGCTGCGTGGAGATTCCCAAGGGAGCACTGCAGTGTGAGTGTTGCAGCTCTTGAAAGGCCACGTGGAATGTGTCGATCAGTCTCGAGTGCTGTGTGTGAGGCTTCCCAGGTCTGCATCAGGCAGCTGATGGCTGTACAGTGACCAGCTTTGTAGACAGAGATACTCCAGAGAGAAAGTGCCTTGCTACTGTCACTGCAAAGGTAGAGTTCTAAACAAGAACCCCTGTTCAAATCCTTCTCTTGCGGAGGGAGGCCCTGTCAGTGTCCCAGTCTGACCAGTGCCAACAGGATGCACAGCACTGGTACTGAGGTCACTGCAGTGTGACAAGAGCAATGTATCTGAGAAGGTCAGGACCCAGCAATTAAGTAAGCTGAGGAGGAAGGCAGCAGAACAAAGTGGCAGTAAGCTGTGTAACTAATTGGTGGGAATTAAAGACTGAACTGTAGCAGGAAAGCGTTCAGGTTGCGCTGTTCATGATAAAACGTTGTCTGCTGTGATCAATTACAGATATGTTTCCCCGTAAATTGCTTGGTAAGCTAGCTTTGCCAGATCCACCCGACTTTAAGCTTTGCCAAGTCTGGCAATCAAATAATCATCAGCTGTCTCAATTTCTTATACATTTTTTTCATCCTGGGGAGAAAATTTGGAACTTGCACTTGGTCATGCTGGTGTATGGCAAAGGGAGGAAAGTGAAGCCACTTTTCTGTGCCAAAAATAATAATAAATAATAAAAGCGTTTCAACTGTGCTGTCAAACCCCCTTCTTCTGCGTAGCTGAATGTCGTAGATGTGTCGAAAAGCAAGAGCTTCAGAGGGAGGTGATGGCTGGGAGCACAAAGGTGGTTTTACCTCGGAATGCAGGGGAGGTGGGGCAAGAGGTGAGCAGAATATTACAGGCATCTCTTCTGAAATACCATGACATTTTGAGAGCGCTGTTGGATTGAGCATGCATGGAAATGAGGTACAGGAATCGTGCAAAGAGGAAAAGGTGCTTTACAGGAAGAAATGTAGACTTCAGTGCAGTAGGAAGAGAATAGGGAGTTTGGCTCAATTAAAATGCCTGAGTAGCTTCATAACCAGTATAAGACTTCTTTAATCTGTGAAAGATAGGTATAACAAAAGCTATTAACTGGAGTTCAAAGTCAAACTGAAGTAAGAAGCAAGGCATGCATTCTCTAAAGTGAGAAGTGATTTATAGTCACTGAAACAAACTACTCTGGGTAGATTTTTCAACTCCTGTCTTTAAATCAAGATTGGATGGATACTTTCCTAGAGGGCATGCTTCATTACTGGGATCAATGTAGGAATATCTCGATAATGTATTGTACAGCTTGAGAATGTTACAGAAGTTCCCGGATGAGATACCTTTTGCATAAATTGAGTAGGAAAATAACACTTGAGTTGGAGAGAAAGTTGAAGTTCAGCAGTTTCATTTGCAAAGAGAATGTAGAATCAAGCCCTAGGAAGTGTCATTTCCTGACTCTTGTGGAGTAACGGTGAGCTGTAAAATTAGAGTTGCATGGATGGCTGTGGAATGATACTCATGAAAAATTAATGACAATAGCAGAAGACAGGAAAAATCCAGGAAACATTTCCATGACTGTTAAGTTTTATAAAAGCTTGTTTTCATTAAAATCTAAACTATGTACTTTAACTGAGCTGCCAAAATCCCTGTAGCTTTTTTTAAACAGCAAGTAGTTATGGCAAATAGCTTCTCTGCAAAGCTGAGACTTGCAGAGAATGTAATTATGAGAGATTGATGGAATTTCCCCCCTGTTGTTGTTTGTATTGCATAGGTCTCTTCCTAGTCTGGAGCTGGAAGCTGTGTTTAAATGCTGTTGAGGCTACACAACTTTCTTTTATGGCTCTGCACTGAACTGAAGATCTGAAGAGAGTTGGGGTAAGACCTTCATCATTTGACCTTTTACTCAATTCATGCTGAGATGGATGCTTAAAGCAGCTCTGCCTATTTTAGTAGTACCTTTTGCATGCCAACATATCAGTCATGGGAACTGAGAATGCTGGATTTGGGTATAGCAGGCTTTTCAGGATAGAAATTTTTTCAAGCACTGAAACAGGAAGAGTAAAGGGGAAAGCAAATCTGTGATCATCTGATTTTGAAAGAGGAATATTACAGAGTACAGGATTTCTGGAAATGGTATTGAAATAATTGTAATAGCCCTTAGCTCATCTTTAGCCTACGCATCATATTTGGGTCTCATTCATGGATGCCTAGAAAAGAAGAGACCTCGTGTTTTGGAATACTGAAGTCTCAGTAAAGTAATCCCATGGAAGCAGAAGGAATGGACCCAGGTTAAGGAAAACAAACAAACCAACACTACCAACAAACAAAACCACCACTGGCTTTAACTTCTATGTGGTTTCTATTTGTTAGTATCTAAGGCTGCCTGTTTTGTAACCTCTTCTAGGAAGATGCTAGTGCTAGAAACTTAAACATTTCATGTGTTCCAGCACTTTGAAAGTAGGAATGTGCATTACACACTGCACGTTTGACTGGAGCTGTGTCACTGTTGAAACATCCAGGCATACGGACAGCTCCACGTAATAGGATCATGATGGTCTTACACAAGTTTTTAACTAAAGACATATGCCACCAAATCACCTCACTATCGGGACTGTTGTACTTTGTATGAGGTTAAACCCTGATTTAACTTTTCTCTCCTGGGATACAGATGGAATCTGGGAATGCATGTCTCATTCTAGCAGACGTTCCCTCTCCACAACCTTGTACGGGAGATACTTCCAATGTCATGAGGTAGGATGAGATGCTCCAGTGCTTTTATTCTCCATCTTATTGATATTAACAGTGACACAGATAGTGCTGCTGGCAAGGGAATGTATTTGTCCTGTCATGTTTTTTGTGCCTGGAGAACTCTGAAAGCCAACTGACTGCTTTCTGCTGTGATTTGATCAGATGTGTTGAAGGATCGAGACAGGTAGCAGCTGTGCAGCCTTGCATGCCCCTACAAAATATCATGTTACTAAATATGGTGTAATTACCTTCTTCAGTATCCTAAATATTAGCAGTTGAGGTGTCTGGCTCCTTGACCCTGGAGAGAGTTACACTCTACTGTCTGGTGCAGCTCTGCTGGCAGATCCGCTGATTCTACACATCTTCCTACTGGGCAGACTGGAACTGGGGACTCCATTAGTACCACTGGGTTGGGTGAATCTGATGGCTTAGTTGTCATCCTCCCAAAACAGTCCAGAAGTCCAAGTTCCAAATTGGGTTATCTTTATTTCCTATTTGTAGGGCACCTACCAAAGTGGAGATACTACTTCATGAATGAGATTTGCAGGTGGAATTGGTGAAGCTTATAACGCTCATTATTATTGCTTATTTTAGGTCTAGACTTTTAGTGGGATACAGGTAGGAATCTTGCTCAGATATTTCCAAATATATACCAGGAGTTTTGATAAAACCAGAACTATTAGGTGTGAAGCTGCCTGAATGTGTCTCGGGTTTGCCAGTCCTGCGTGGACATGCTTTTGCTATCACCTAGTGGCTATTTGTGATACTTCACATTAATCTCCTGCACTAAGGAATTTGACTTATTTTCTCTTCAGGGACTTGTCATTCACAAAAGTAATTTAAGCAAACTAAACAGATATCAGGTGAAATAAGTACAGAGTTTATCAATGCAGAACTTGTACATAGAACTGGGCTGCTTGTCAGAGTGTTTTGTCAGTGACACATGCTGTTCATTTGAGTCCAAAGACTACACAGCCATGGCAAAGCTAGCAAAATGGGTATTTTAAGGGGTTTTTAAGCATGCTATGAAAGTTTGAGAAACTTCTTGAATTGAAATAAAAAATCTCTTGATGTCAAAATCCATTAAATAATTTTTATTTGGAAAGCAAGACTTTTTTTACATGTTTTTAGTAGCCTATTAAGTTTTACATGGTGGGCATTCAAATGCCAAGGGAATAGCACATACTGTGACACTGAGTGGCAGCCAAAAACCTGACAGAGCTGTAAGCAGTAGGATGTTTTGCTGCTTTACCTACTTAGGTATAAGCTGTAACTATATTTGTATGCAGTAATAACACCTGGGATTTTTTTATGATAATATGATTTGGACATGTCTAGAAGGGTTGAGACTTTCCCTTGTCTGTTTATTAATTCTGATATTGTTTCTGACAACGTATAGCTGATGTCATTCTGCTTCCAGTAACTAAGGGTCTTTGATCTAATCTCATGTGGTGGTAGAGTATTGGCCTGGTGTTAAATCACCTACTTGTTTTGCCTTTCAACAAATACATTATCTTTATGGTTGATTCTTTTAGTCAAAGAGAAAATATTTGACAAAATGCTTCTGGAAGACAAAGACTACAAAGTAATGACTTTTCAGCTCTCCGACAATTTTGCAGACATGGCTTTTATAGAGGTTTGTTGGTATGTGGTACAGATGTGGTTGTTTTTTCTGTTATTTCCTTCCAGATGTGTCTTTTTACCATACAGAGATATTGTGACTAACCCTGACTTGCTTTCTTTCCCCAGACTGTGCTTTGTGAAACTGAATGTTGTCCTCTTGGGAACTGAACAAATTTGGCAGTCAAGAGGAGAGGTAATTGTCTGGGAGACTTTTCTTCTAGAAAGAAGTCAACTAATTCCAAACTAACAGTTTCCAAAGAGCTAAGAAGAAACATGTCCCAGAGCCTGCAGAGGTTTCACACACCTTTTAGCTTCCTAGGCACAGTATTTAGGAGATGGGATTAAGATGTCAGCTGTTACTGAAGTGAATTTTACCATGTAAAACAATCTCTTCTGTCTCCTCTTTTTTCATAGATAGTCAGGTGAGAGACAGGAGATGAAACACTGTTCTTACCTTCTATTCACATGCAGTCAGCATAGGTCTCACTTTGATTTGGGGTGACTGAAACATTTTTATTTTCATTTGTAAAGTAAATGCCTCAAATTTTTTTTTTTTAGCTACGTGAATTTACAGAGGCTCCCTAATGCTACGAAGCATTGTCATAAAGGGATAATTTATCAATGCTGCCAGCAGAGCTTTTGCTCTCTGAAGCTGATCTGGTCCTGGGCCAGATAACACTCCGTCTGTTCTAGTGATGAAATACAAGACATCCTAATGGGGAAGCTGGAACTAGTTCAGAAAGGGGAATAAATAAGTGCCATAGATTTTTAAAAAGCTTGAGAAATCACCCAAAAAATGCAGACTATTGAGTACAATTATTTCTCTTTCCACTATTATAAAGAAAATGGCTGTTTTGATGGAACTGGAATAGAAACTCTGAAAACAGAGGGTTGTGTGAGAAACACACTGGGGCTCTCTTCCAGAAGTTTGACACTGAAGTCAGTAGTTGTAGTTGCGTAGTGCTAATGGAAAACAGGCCACAGCTCAATCTATTCTTCCTTGAGTTCATACATTCTCTGGCTGAAAACAGAATGATGAAAAGGGAAAACAAGAGGGAAAAAGAAGCCACATGCTCTTTGAGATGTAGAGCCGATGTTTTTGCTTTCTTTACACAACAGTTGGCACAGAAAAGATACTTCTATAAGCAGGACCTCTAGATGTTGCTGCAGTATCTGTAGTAATAATCATAGTAATTCATGTTTTGTTTGTCCTCTGAGCAATGAATCTGGAGTAGCTGAGTACAGGCCTTCTCTTTTCTGGAAGGAAAATGTCAACAGCCTTGTCATCTTTCCCTATGCCATTCACACTACCAATATTCATTAAAACTGGGTTGAAAGCAGTAGGCGCTACCACGAACTTACATTAATCCTCTTTGTTAGGTGAGAGGCAACTTATGATCATATAGTCTGAGTTTTCACAGCAGAGGCAGAAAATGTCACCAGACAGACAAACCACGATTGCTCTTTTGATTGTTTCTCAATACAGTGCTATCCTGATCAGTCCATCTGCACAGATAAAGCTTCACTGGAATACAGTTGGCTTTTTTATTGCTCATTCCCTGGAGAAAGTCAAAAGGTAAGATTCCCTATTACTGTTTTGCTGGGGGGGGAAAAAAGGTCTAGAACAGAACATATTTCAAGAGCAGATGAGTGCATGTATTCTCTCAGCAGTTAAACACAGTTCACTTTTGTTTTCTAGGGCACAGTTCTATTGTGAAGCCACAGTGATAAACAAGATCCAGAGCAGATTAAAAAATGCCAGTGTCAAAGCCAGACTCAAAACCTTTCTCAGGTAATTTCTTAAAACCTGTATCTCATTTAAAAAAAAAAAGATTGCTCAATGAATATCTTTTAGTTGTATTTTTATTTACTATTTCCCTAAGGGAAGAGGTTGGAATACACAGACCTTTACTTACCTGATAAAATAGGGAGTCTTCTGATTATACTAGTAAATCTTATAGATTATGGTTATATTTAAATGCTTGAATTTGTGCTTTTTGTTAGGAGTCTAAAACTTTAAACGTGAAGTCAGGTAAATGTTTCTGAGGTTGTACAAGTTGTTATACAACACATAATGGTATTTGCTTTGCAAATCTTAGCTGGATGGAGAGAACAGGTTAACCATGGCAACATCTAACCCTAAGCAGAGCAACTTACTCCTTCACCTCCAACTGCACTTTGAAGATGTGAGGTTCTGTTAGGTGTTAGTTTTCTGTTGGAACAGAGAATAGGTCTATGTGTGACCACACCAAACTGAAGCTTGCTGCATTTTCATTAAGCATTTAAGGCTAGAATGCACACCTCTTCTCAGCTCCCAGAAACTTCTCTGCTAGTGTCTCCCCTCCGTGGAGGTGCTGCTTTGCTTCAAGAGTGGGTAAGGAGCTTTCCAGCCCGTGTGGCTGTGCACATGCATGCCCACTTCTCTTTCCAACACTTGCACATCCTTTAAGCAGCAGATGGCAGCCGAGCCCCATTACAAAACACGCCTCTGAACCACAGATGGTTGAGATAAAAGCAAAACTCATTCACACTGTGCTCAGCCAGACCGAGTGAACAAGCACAAACATGCTGACACCTGGAGGACTCCATGTAGTAATGTCATGTAGAAAGAGAAGCTGGAGCTCGTTTTCAGTCCAAAACACTTAGCATAGATATAAGTGAGGTCCCTGAAAGCCAGCTACCTCCCAGAAAAGAGACCTCCGTAACTGCAAAGACGTCTTAATAAAAGCCAATGGCAAATGAATAGAAAGACATTGACACTGTAGGAGCTCTCCACCTGCTTGGTTTTCTTCTGGTTTCCTAGGCAATCTTAGGTTTTAAAAGGACAAGATGACATTTCAGTATAAATGTGTATTAATAAAAAGCAGTTGTTTGCAAACCTGCAGTTCTGCACCAGTTATACCGTAAGGAGAGTAGTTGCCTGAGGTGGATCAGGAGCTTTGCCAGGCATAACACCTTGCCATGGGTTTCCCTTAGGATTTTGGATGTATCAGAGCAAAACAGAGCTTAATTATAAACACTTTGCTTCATTCCTCCACTCTCTATATTATGTAGTTTAAGTGGTATGTGGTGTTCTAGATTCTTCCAAACTCATTGTGAGGGAGGTAAGGGGAAGGTTTTATGGAAAAGACCCCAAATAGAGTAGATGAGTGTGCCTTCAGTACCTGCAGTGGAAATAGGCAGATTTAGCTGGTGAAAGCAAGTTGTCATGAATCTAAAATCTAATACAGCAGCCTCACAGATTGTGAGCTTTATTCAAAGTTGCTACTATTGTCGTGACTCTAAATGGTGTACCAGCATGCAGTCAGAATGGAAAACAAAGGCTGTTTTTCCCTTTATCCTCCAGACTTAATCAAAACCTATTACTAGATTTTTATTTTCTTTTTTTTTTTTCCAAATATCAGCATGTATTAAGAATAATGTGACTTCTTGAGACAGTGACACCCTGACCCCTTTGGAACCTGGTCAGGCAATGAAGTAGGTGAGAGCTTTTCTCCCTGTTCTGCATCTCTGCAGCACCTCAGAGCTGCCCTGGGCAACCAGGCCCTTCCCAGGCTGTTCACAGTAACCCAGGAACTCTGACAGAGGTTGGGACTGAGCCTAGCTCTGTGGCATTGGCCAAGTATCTTGATACAGATGACCATAAGAAAGTTCTCTCAGCTATTTATTAGTGCTTGTGCAAGACAGGCTGTTCTGAATTTTGATTCTCTGACTTGTCTTATGATACTTGCATTACGTTTGCTGTAGAGGAATCAAATGGCCGGCAGCAGCCTGGCAGAGTTCGCTGTCTGTTCATCCAGCTCGCAGCTCCTTGAACGCGGGGCTGTAGGAAGCAGTGTCCTGTTACCATGGCTGAATGCACCTGCTTGTAGCACAACTACTGCTGAAGGGTGACAAATCAACTATTTGGAAAGATGTCCCTTCTTCTGTCAGGGCTATGTTTGGAATTGCTTGCTGTTTCATCTGGGTTAGTATGGTTTGGCAACAGTTACGACATCACAAGGAAGCTAAGGGGATGTGAGAGGGTTCATCTGTCAGTTTGTGAGATAAGAAAAGTGTCTCTAAATGTTCTTCCAGTCCAACCTTTCCTTTCCCATCTGTATGCGTTGGACATGTTTAGACACATGTGACATGGAGAGCTTTGCTGCACCTCCTGTCAAATGCTGACAAGGGGAGGAATGTAGATTAGCAGCAAAGATAGAGACCAGGGGAGCGTGAGGAGTGACATCCTGCATCCTGAACCAGCACGTCAAGGTGAAAAGCTGGAGATGTACGTGGGCTCTGGTGCTCTTAAAACATCTCAGCGGGTGCTGTTGTACATCCTCAAATCACTGCCTGGTGTTATAATGCTGGGCTTAATGGCCCATGACCTCAGATTATGGCCCAGAAAGGACTAGAGCAAGTGTCAGGGAAAAGGTGTTCCAGCTGTTAAATAGCTACTTCAGGATTTGGGAAACTTGAGCTCATTTTCTTGATCTGCTTCCTCAGATTCCATCTGGGACTTTAGGCCACTTAGCCTTTCTAAATTTTGATTTTCTGATGGGAAATTGAGGAAGCTAAAAATGGTTTGACTCTCAGAGAATAGCATTAGAAATAATTGCAAGTCACTTATGACAAGTTATGAGGATAGTACAAGTACAGAGTATGAACTCTTCCTGCCCTCTGGCTTTTTTTCTTGTATGGAGGGCCATGTTTTCGTAGAGCACTTAGAGCAGGCCTTGCCTCTGCTGTGACAGAGGCTTCCTTCACTCTGGGAGAAAAACTCAGCAGTTGAGTGAGTTTTAGTTTCTGGATTCCATTACAAGAACCTCACAGAAGAGGAGACCTCTGTGGAAAGAAATAGCATGTTAAGTATGTAGTGCTCACCATACTTAAGTTTCTATGGAATTACTATTTTCTAACAATGTGCTGCATCCTTTGTCTAGCACTAGTCCTTTGCTGCTCCTTTGTCTAGCACTTCTGAAACCCGCCCGGAATCCTCAAATGCCCTGGTAGCCGTTTGCAGACACCATCTAAATGCAACTGAAAGCGGCGTGAAGGAATCCACTTCTGTTCCGTTGTCTTTGTTTCAGAGAAACTGAAATTCCACAGAGAATCGCGTGTTTTGGATGGAGAGCCTGCAAAGTCAGGGTCCCTTGGTGTTCTCCTGCCTCAGAGCTTTGTTAATGGGTAAGAAATGTAAAGCTGTGTGGATGCTGAGCAGGCACTCTCTGAACTGACTTACTGAGAATTTGTGTCGTAAGTGGGAACAGCAGGGTGAGCCTCTTTACTAATTCTGCTGTTGTTGGTAGTTGTGGTTGAAGTGGATGGTTTATGGCTTCTCCCTATCTTGATTCACTGAGCAGCATAGAAAACACAAATTATGCTTCTGCATCCAAAGCCTTAGCCTCTCACACTCTTCTGCAAGCTGAAAGCTGTGCTTTGAACTCCTGATACCACTGTGGAGGACCAGGGGAAGGAGAAGGGGCTGGTACACCTCCTGAAAGTGCCCGCTGCCTTCCCGCCAGAGCCTCACGATACCATCACTGAACAGCTGAGTCACCAGCACATTTTACTTGGCTCCTGAGAGAGCAGAGTGGAAGCAAGAGCAGCTGGGCTAAGAACATGAAACACCAAGATTTGCTCTTTGCTCAGATATTTAATTGCAGTGTGACACCGGCAGCAGCCTGAAAGAGTAGCAAATTCTGGTGTACTCTAACAGAAGCTTCCTCTAAAGGCAAATAGAGAAATCACACGCTGCAGCCTTTCTCTCTAGCATTAGTAATGAATATTCAAGATGTCCTTTCTAGGCCATCTAAGTTCTTCCTAGCCAGAAGAATCTGATTTCCCAGCAGGGTTTACAAACCGGTGGCAGAGCTGTCTAAGGCAAGGTGAGAAAAATCACAATATTCTTCTCTACGGTGTACTTGGTTTGCCAGTCCAATCGACTTGCACTGGGACTCCTCCTAACCTGAGCTGCTACATTCAGCATAAGGAAGGGTCTCATGGTCTGATGCTGAGCTGTCAGGAACAGCAAGCTGCTAAGCTCTTCCAAAGCATCCACTAGAGAGAGTGACAGGACATATTGGCAAACAGTGTCATACCAGAATTTGCAGGGAGTAAACAGGAACCTAGTAGGGAAAGAGAGATGCACAACCCAGAATTTCTTGCCTTGTTCCTGCTGTGAGCAATTTGCAGCTGCTGTAGAACTGAAGAGGCTTAATAAATGATGTCTTCCCTCCCTCCAAAACCCTACCTTGTGCTTCAGCAGCACAGGCAAATGTCACTACGGCAAGGACTCTTAAGGTGTTCTCTGGAGAGCTTTGCATCTTAGCAGCTGTCCCCAGAACATACACGGTATCGGGACAATAAAACGTTGCTCAGTGCTGCTGTCCTACAACTGATTAGGTCAGCTGTAAATATTGGGACTGCACAGTAAATACATACTACCAGATTGTGCTGACTTGTTAAATATAAATGAAAACATAATTAGATTTATAATGTGTCCTCCCCCTCCTCATGCCCAATAACATAATTTACCAAAGGGGGTCGGGGGGAAGAACAAGCCCTCACAACCTGCTGAAATATCATTATTAACATGCACATGAAAAGTCAATTATGCCAGAGGGAGGTATTTAAGTGAAGTGAGTTTCCATACTCTGGGATTACACCTTGGGGATTATAAATTTCTTTCTTATTTATTTATTTTCCCTGAGTTCTCTACTGCTGTTTAGCAGCGAGGAACAAAAATGTTACGAAGAGGTATTTTGAAATCCCCTAAAGAAATAGCCAAATGTGCAGATAAATAATTGTTCCCATCCCCATCAAGATCCTCCCTCATCACCATATCATAAAGACCCTGTATTCTCTCCAGTCAGTGCAGGTATGTTTGCTGGTGTTTAGCTTTAAATGATACCAGGGGGACTGGTATCCCAACACTTCCCTGGGGAGGACATTTTACTGTACTGTTGTTATTAGTTGCAGTATTTATTATTTGTATTATAGCGGTGCCTTGGGGCTTCTACTGGGACTGGGCTTCTGTTAGGCTGGCTGCTGTATACGTGCGTGGTAAAAGGCACTTTCTGCCTTGAAGAGCTCTCGGGCTAAACAGAAAGAGCAAAGAGTGTGAAGGCAGAGGGAAGTAGGAAAGGGTGACATAAGGTATCAAGAGTCATAAAGGAAACCTCACGATGCAAAATGCAGCTCTTTGGGGCTGACTGTTCATAACATTAGAGTTCTCAAATTAATTCCAGATAATTTTTTATTATTATTTAAATCAAAAGTAGAATTGGATCCAATTGCCCATTTGCAGGTTAAGGTGAAGTTTCCCACCTGGAGTGTTGTGCTAATAGAAAAGCTGACACTGACCTTCTGCTTCCGAAGCAGGATAGTTAGGACAGTGACTGAGGGGAGCTCCAGGTTCAAACCCCTGCTCCACTTGCTTTGGGATGGTAAACTGCCATCTGATCACAGGAAGGCAGCTGTTGCAATGCAAGTCTCATTTCCAGGGTTCTCTGGATGTACAACAGGGTTTACTTCCACTGTGTCCAGCAGGCAGTGCTTTTAAAATTACTTGGGTGCTTATCCTCTTGCCCCTTTACAGGGTCCTTTGAACATATCTGTGTTTATGGGGACATTTAGCCAGATAAATACTTGCATTCCAGTTGGGTTTTTTGAACAGAAATTTACACCCGAGACTGAGACAAGATTTGCATGTAGACTAATTGGTGAAAAATGTAATCAAATCATAATTCAGGGAGATTTAATAAAGTATAGTGGGAAAGAATTAGGCGTGGCCTGTTATAAGACTCAAAACACATACCTGGTTCAGGTCTTGCCTTACTGGTGCTATCCTAGACTATTTTAATTAAGGTATCTTTGGTCATGTTGCACATACTAAGCCTTGTACTTCTCTTCTTTTTCTCTTTTTGTTTCCCCTCACTGAAAATAAGCAGATCTTTATATCCAGAAGAAGAACTTAACTAGCATCATTAATAAAAAAAATAAAATTGTTGCAAACTGATACAAAACCCCCTAAGACCTAGAAAGCTCCTCCAGAAGTGAATACATAAAGACCTGTTAGGATTCCTCAAGCACTTCTGAGCCCCTGCATTGATACACTTGCTTTACTAGTCATGGTTTTTCCACACATTCTTGCCTAAGGCATGACAAATTTAATGGTGTATGTTTTGCTGAATTGTTGACTCTTGTTTTTCATTCCTGCTAAGTTTCTAGTGAGGCATAAAAGAATGTTTGTGAGCAAGGCTCCAAGTGTACACAACTCTGCAATGTCTCCTCCTCTTCTGCCCCGGTGTAGTCACTTCAGTCAAGCAAAGGATAGGCAGGAACTAAATTAGACTAAAAAGGAAACCAGGTTAAAGAACCAAGTTTTAGCTCCCCATTAATTGCAACTTATCTAGTGCCTGGATAATTGCTCGTAAATACCTGCTGAGTTGCCAAGCCTGTGTTAAGGCTTGTCAGTCTTTAATAAATCTTGAAGACTTAAGATCCTAGTCTTTGATGCTACCCATCACTTCCCAGTCCAATGGTAGAGCAAAACAAGGCCGTAATGCTGAGCACTCCAGCTCAGCTAATCTGGCAGAATGCATCACGATCTTTATAAATGTGTGAGAAGGGCTGTGCAAGAGCTCCTGGAAAGGTCATTGGTATTTTTGGAGCAATAAATCATGGAGGGAAAGATTTGCATTTTGCCTGTATAAAATTCAGGGCTGGATTAGAGAGAGCATACTTTGCAGTAATATTTCTCTCCTGACTTGTTTTATTAGCTTCCTTTAAACATGTTACATTATTGCTTATAGAATTTCATTTACTTGGATTGGCAGCTTGATAAATATGTCTATTGGCGATGATTTGGATTGCTCTGGGCATTAATATTATTAAAACCTGTCACAAGGAAATGTCTGAAAGATGACTTACTGTAAAGATTACAGCATGAAATAAATCATACAATGGTATTTGTTACCGTTTATGGCCTCTTGGAGCCGAGTCAATCCCTTTTTATGTTGCATTATTTTTCAAGTTTTTATAGCCTTACATTATATATCGCTGTCAGAAATGAACAGATGGGGTGTCAAACACGAGCCTTCTGAATAATTCCCACCCTCGGGTTATTTGTATGAAGGACAAGTGTAAAACTGTGTTCTCAAGAAAAAGGAGATAGATAGAGGTGGAGAAAGTGTTGTTACAGTGAGCAAGATCCCTTTTGTCAGCAGGCACATTGTGCTTTTGATCACTACCTGGTATTTACTCCACAGGGTGGGGGCTTTGTGGAAAATTTAGCTGTCTGTTGGCATAGCAAAAAAACCTCACAAGTTTCACGTTCCTTCAGCTTTACTTTGTTGCTAGAACAGGAGTGAGATGTGGAAGGGGTGTTTCAGTGACAGCCAAACCTCAGAGGGTTTGTAGAAAGGTGGAAAAGTGTGGATGCCTATTGGTACTGCTCAAACACTTCAGGGGTGGAATTCTAAAAAGGGTTCCTCCTGAAAGACACAAATGGCATTTGTGGAGTTTGTGCAGAAAGGTAAGGAACAGCCAGCTTGGGTACTGCAAGTTTATGAATTGATGTTCTGCAGGGAGGTCCTCTAGGAAGAGGTGATGATATTTTGCGTTCTACTTAATATGTTGGGAAGTCCCATATTTCTTGCTGTGTATTTCAGAGGACTGCTTGTCAGAGTCAGGGAGACAGGCTGGATGGAGTGGTAGTTAAGCTGATAAATGTACATGCAGTTGATTAGGTTTATCTGTATTAAAAAACATTCAGGTGGAAGACATTGTCCATTCATACTTCCCCTAAACTTCTCTCTGCAAAACCCAAAACCAGCCTTGGTTTTGGAGCATGACTGTTCGTGGTGTAAATGGATCCTTACTCCGGTGAATTCTGTCGATGCAGGCTGCCCGAATCCTGCTCACGGAACGCTGAGGTCTTACCTTCTCTGGAACTTGCACAACCAAGAAGTCGTTGTGATGGAGCAGATATTTTAGTGGATTTCTGACACACCAAACCTAGCTTCCATAGCGTGCAAAATCTGCCCAGACTTGTTTTGTGCAGGCTGCATTGTCTCCGTGCATGAAAACCAAGTCTGTTTACTGGCATTGAAAGAGGGGTTTCTCTTTTTTTCCTTTTTTTCCTTTTCTTTTTTTTCTTTGAAACCCCATAGTAAGCAAATGCATACTCACTTTGGGCTTTAAGTCACTGGAGATGTTACTGGTAACTAATAGGACTTTTCTTCCACCAGTGATTTACTTGAGTCGATTTTGTTTGAATTTTGTATATAGGCCTCCAGTTCTGTGATGTTTTTTTTCCTTCCTTTCTGGAGACTGAAAAATACAGACTACTAGAAAGTAAGTCTCAGCCCTTGCCTGCCCTTACATACAACATTTTTTCTTAAAAACTTCAGTTTTTATTCAGGCTTGCTGTATTTGGCACCTAAACACCCTGTGATTTTAGCCAGCCACCATTCCTTACCAATTTAGTCAGCTAATCCAAAGCTTATTCCAGCTTCTTTCTGAAGCTCTCTTTTTCTTGTGTTCACATGCCTCTCTTGTTTCTCTGAGGCTTACCATTATAGATCAGAGAGCATTCTCCCTTTGCAGCCTCTCCCTGTATTCCTCAGTCCTTTTTTTTTTGTGTTTTGTGTGGAAAACATCGCCTCTCTTCCCCAGGCCCTTGTCCCACATCTATCATCGGGCTTGTGTAAGAGTTTTAGGGATTCACATTCACCATGCAGAGTACAGTTGTACTGCACATTGTAACTGGAGTTGCACCCACCTGTACATCCTAATCCGATTCCACGTTATACAATAGTATAATCACTTAAAGAATTTGCATGACTGATGGTGTGAGTTCTGAGTGCATAAGGATAAGTTTCATAATTAGCTTTCCCTGTGAACTTGTGCAAACCAGTCTATTTATAATTTGGTCAGCTCCTGATTTTTAATGAGGGTGCTGAGAGTGACTGAAGCCTCTGGCAGCATGCATTTTATATTTTAATTACCCACAGTAATTCTGACAATTACGCCAATGTCATAAATCACATCATAATGACCCATTAAAAAAAAAAAACCACCCATATTTAATGATTGGATGGGGATTTAAATTAAATAGATATGCAATGGCTTAACAAGAAGCCAAAAACTCCATGGAGTTTCAAAGTCTTCCAAATCTTTCCATTGAGCTATGGCTCCAGAAGGTAGAGAAGCTTCGTGCAAAGTTTTTTCGTAGGCCAATTCCTGTTTTTTCTCATGGGAGATTGCTTTTCATGGGATGAAATCCATTCTTGTGTGCCAGGCTAGAATCAGACTTCTGCAGCCTGGGTCCTGATTCCATGGTTTTGGCCCTTAACGAAAATAATTTCTATTATCTAAGATGTTGAGTAAGCCAAGTTCTGCTCTTTAAATTATTTTGCTATTAATAACGTCACAATAAGTGGGTGGAAGTAGCTAATGGCTCTAAGCCACAAATGATCCCAAATGTTCCCAGTCTCTACTCTCCTGTAAACCTTGACAGATTGGGAGTGCTTAGTAAAATATTGTAACACTCAACACGCATTTACAAGACAGCGATCTGTCCCGTGACGGCTTCCAGATGTGTGAGTGTGTGCAATTTCATAATTCCAGAACAGATTCTATTGCCCTCTGCAGATTCCCCCATCAGGCTGTTCATAAATGCTGCTCGTAATTAAATTAACCCGCTAACTAGCCATGCAAATTTTGATAAGCAGTGACCAAAAAACGAAGACGGAGAATTGTGGAGATGCTCTCAAGAAATGACAAGGTTGTTTTCAGGGATTATCTATCAGTATGAGAGGATTTGTTTTTTCCCTTCCTGTTTGCCAGATTCTACTTTGTCCCTTCATACATGACAACTGTTCCAAGGTTTTTATCTAATAATTAGGAGCTGAATTTTGCCACCCCACTCAAGCTGTCTACTGTCTTACTTGCTGAACAGCCTTTCTGGAATCAAAGCAAGTCTCTATTCTGTGTGTGGGTAGCAGGATCAAGCTTTAGTTGTTAAAATACAACCTGTGCCCAGCCCAAGTAGCAGTGGAAGAACAAAAATATGCCGTGACAAGGAAGAGAAGCTGCATTTCTATCTAGCCATCCTGTGACCTCAGCCAGGGAGAGGGAGACTTCGACAAAGATTTCACAAGGGATGTTATGAATAGTGAGCTGTTGTTTTCTGTCAGAAACAATGGCTCACAGCTCTGACACATGAGATCTGCCTGCAGGAGTGGTATCCAGCATTCCCCACGATAACTGGGCTATGTTCATTTGCAAAAGTGTCGGAGTTATTACACCTGGTTTTTATCTATGACTGAACAATGTGTCTTTCTATAGTAAAGTGTTAGCTGAGGGAGGTGGTTTGGATGGAGGCTGAATGCAGAAATGGAGAGCAGATACCAAGAGCAGATGTCTTTTCTTGTATGTCACTCTGAGGTTTCTTTAGGGAAGTGGGCCCTGGTGCATCTCAATAATGTTGAGACAGTTCAGTTGTCCTGCATCCTGAATTTCTCCAGCATTGCCAACTCTTCAGACTTTGCCACACAGGTATCAGGAGTTCTTCATTACCTGGAGTCCTGTTACTAAAGAATCTTGAGTCCATTTGAAAATGTGGTGTCAGAGAGCACCTATTACACTCTCATTCACCCTTTGTGCTGTGTAAGTCCCAATGCTGCATGTCTCTTCCCATGCTGTTTTCTTAGTTTGACTTAGCTTATCTTTATTGTTCCTGTTTACAACACTAAAGCAAGAGTCCCTAAACTTAGAGGGGGACTAAGTATTGCTGCAATGTAGATGATAACTGCAGACTAGATTTGTTTTACTGTATTCTGTACGACCACACTGACTTCCCTGGGATTACATGTGCATTGCTTAGGGGCAGATTTGGTTCAGTAGATGTAATTAAGAAAAATGTAACTACTCATTTTTAAGAATTGTTTTACTCTTTGTCTGATGTATTTGTTAATTATTGGATGGAATACTCTATAATATTTTGTAAGGACACACAGTACCTCTGTGTCAATTAATTAAGCCTCGTAGTTCTTTGGTAAGGTAGGGAAAGCACTTTGGTGCATCATGATTGGAGTGATATAATCCATGATGATGAATAAGCCAAGTCCGGACAAGCACCGTGTTCTCACAGTGCAGGCCTGGGAGTGAGAAAAGGGGCTTTGTAGCAGCCTTCACAGGCACAGGCAATTTTCATTGTGTGTGTGAAACTCCACTTCTCCCTAAAGGAAAAGGTTAACATATGTGCGGATCTGGGAGTGATTCAAAAAACAATGAGAGGATTCCCAAATGGGATGTGAACTGAGCAGCTCACATGCCAAGTGTTAAATCATCCCCAAGGCTGTGGCACCGAGGCAGGGGAAGGACATTGGGCCGTGTCTGCTGGTGGGCTGGAGCTGGAGCAACCTGCCCGTGACACACAGGTACCTGCACGTGTTTCCTCTCTGGAGACTTGTGCACAGAAAACTCTTGTGTGTAGGTTTCTGGGGACCAATGGTGCAACTCTTCCAGGCCTTGTTTATCCTGGGGTGCTTTGTGAGCAGGCTACTATCCCTTTATCATTCTGGAAAAAATTCAGGATGCAGAAATAAGCTCTGGTTCCTGAGGACTTGCTTCTATTCTGTACTTGGAGCACAGAAGGCAAACCAAATGAGCACAGACCTGGGTATGTACACATGACAGTAAGACCCATTGTAGCCACGTTTTCCCTTGACAAGGAGTGGAATAGCTGATGTTGGAAGACTGCAGGCAAGGGATTCAACAAAGCTTTAGGGCTTTGCAAAGGCATTATGAAGAATTTAAAGATAGCTTGTCAGCGGGAAGTTGTTGGCAGCTAACAATTTGATAAAAGGACTTCTACTCCCTGCCTTCTAATGCTATAGACAACTGTTAATCACTTATGTTAGTCCTCAAATGAAGTTTGAAACATCTTGGATGTGTCTGACCATCTTTTAGTGCAACTGAGAGCTACATTATCTACTTTGATTCATGGTAACATGAGTGACTGGTTTATATTAGGTCATGGCTGTAGAAACAGGCAAAAAAAAAACCATTTTACTATGTTGTATCACTCAGTTCCACTCTGCTACACTGGACAGAGCTGCCATTTTGGATGATGTGTAAGATACTGAACTGGGGTTACTTGCAGTATAAAAACAAATTCTCTGAGTTTAATGGTGGGCTTTTGTAACAGACAGTTCACCTGTGAGTTGGGCACAGAGTGATTACACCAGTGGCTCCTGAACCTGACACCAAGGCACAGTATTTTCAAACCTTCAGCCCCTAGGACCATGTCTTCAGAAATGCCCACAGTCTAAAGCACCTCGTGCTCTCGCAAGTCAGCTCCACTTGTATGGCCTTTGGCAGCCTGGTCTGGTGCTCTTTTGATATTCTCTTTGGTGCAATGTAAGTGTTAAGGACCTTAAGTGAGCATGATAAGGAAAAAAAGGTAACGCAGACATGGCAATGCACAGCAGCATGTGGATGCAACTGTTCTCTTTCCAAAGTCGTGCAGAACTGATGGTGTTAACTGTGCACCCACAGCATTCATGACCCAGATCCCCTGCTAATAATGGCTGTAGCGACTGTAGCCTCTTCTGCCTCTCTGTTGGGTACTACAGCACGTCAGTTCAGTGTCTCATCCTCAAGCTCTTAAGAGTCCAGTGCAGGATGATTTACCAGTGTCTCAGGAAAATCAGATTTCCCTAAGCATCATGTAATTTGCAGAGTATATGGCAGAAGGAACCCTTAGCTAAAGAGTAGCTTGTTAAATCAGAATGTGCTTGGCTTTGGCAGTGTAGATGCCAGTACAATGAAGTGGGTTTCCTGCTGTCTTTTCACTCTCTCTCCCACTTTAGGGATCCAACAGGTGTTTCCTCCAAGGCATATATATTTCCCATAATATTAGAATGAGGAGTTGTCATTTCTGACAGGTTGTGTGTATAGATGATGGCTTTATTATGATAGAGATACATACATTGATTGATTGGTAAATCTGAGTCAAGTAAGGGAGCTTGTGAGAAGATAGTCTCTGACTTGCCAAAATACCATTTAATCACTGGCCTGACTCATACATCCTAATTTACCTTGCTACTATGAGACATGAAAGCAGTGATGTCGATAAAGAGGGTATCTCAGCAGCAGTTGAAGACGTGAGCTCAACTTGGGTGAACTGTAGCTGCCACCACTGAGAAGTTGCTCTGTAGCTAAGAAGTTTCTCTCTCTGTTTTAGGGATTGTGATGGCCAAGGAAAGGAGAACAGCAGAGTCCTCCCAGATTCAACAGGAATGTTCACTGATGTGATGCTGTTCCACTGCAGGAGGCTCTTCTGGTAGGTGTGAGGTATTTGCTGTTGGTATCCTCATGTGTCTTCCTCCTTGTTCTCCTAGAAGGAATAAGCTGGAGCTTTGATGCGTTGATCTGGGTGGGCACAGCACTCTCTAGTATACTGCTGTTTATTTAGCAATGGAATCTTAACCTCTTTTTAACTGATTTTATATGCAAAGGTAAGAGACAGACCCTGCCTTGGAGGGGAGAGACTGAGGATTTACCATTGCCCCATTTTTCAGGAGGGAGCTGCAAATAACAAATCTTGATAGGGTCGCAGAGAGGCTGTGTTGCAGTGGTGGGAGCTGAAGGCTCATTTCATGGCCATATTCCCCTATAATTTAGGTAGTAACCTGGGAACGGAGAAAGATCTCCAAGGTAACAAGGGATCAGTAATGCCTTCCGTGTTCATCTAAGGCAGGGCAGGCACCCTTTCTCAGGGGGGATCTCAGCAGATGGACAAAGGAAGGTCTGATAGACGTTTTAAAATTTTATAGGCTGTATTTCCAGACCTCTGTGTCTGTGACGTTATTGATCCGAATACCTTTAAGACAGTTTGGTTTATTTATTTAATGTGTCTAATCCGTAAAAGAACAAATCCCATCTAGAAATGGCAGGTTGTGTTCAGAGCTGCCAGAGAGCTGAGAGTAGGCAACCAAATCTTGCAATGAGGTGATCAAAGATTTCATCAAAAATACAGAATGTTCAAGCTGTTCTGCCAGCTGGGAGACTTGTAGCAGGCTGGAATTCATGCTGCTTGAAATGCTGCAGCTTCCTTCCAAGCAAATAAAAGGACCCTATTGCCCAGCAACCTCCAAAATAGGATTAGTCATTACAAATGGGCAAGTGTCCCAATAGGACTGGAAGCTCAGCTCTGTGAATTGAAGGGTAATGTTTTGAAAAGATCTTACAGGCGGGTTTACATGAGGAAAAAGCTTACAACTGCTAGTGTGTCCTAACTCCCCATGTGCCACTTCTGTTTTGTACTGAGTGTTTTTGTGTAGTTAAGCTAGACTGTGCGAGGGGCTCTTTATGAGGATTAGGAATGTCCACAAAGGAAATGAGTGCATAATAGCTACTGCACGCCATGTTCTTGCAGGGCCTTCCTTTGCAGTCACCTTTCTGTGACAGACAAGGCCTCAAAAGACTGAGAGTCTGAGATGCATTTATGGGAGTGAGTTGAGTGCTTGCTAGAGTCCTAGACTGTGCTTTGGGTTTTTAAAAATTTAAAAAAAAAAAAAAATGTAAAAGGTTGTTTATGTGTTTAAAGGTGCAAGTGTACTCCCATGGGACTTGTTGTAACACTCCAGAGTTTTGTTGTGTCTGGAAACCATGGGCAGCTAGATGGATGCGCTTTACAGAAGTTCCTTCTTGATGTCCACAGAAAACATAGGGCATCTAAACATCTACCAAAAATAGTCCTCTAATTTCGACAAAGTACACATTAATAAATAATGTAAATGTGTTTGGGTGGTTTTTTTTAAATTCTAACCATGAGTCTAACATGACATAGAATTAGATTAATTGTCAAACATATTTTTTTTCCCTTGGCCTCAGTAATAAAGTAATAGATGCCAGCCCTGGCCAGCTTCTTGGCCCCAGGTTGGAAGGAAGGCCTAAGTCCTTTTGTAGTGACTTGAGAATGTCTCACTTGCTGTCCCTGCTGCTCATTCACTACTGCACTGACTGCTCCTGTTGGTCTTGTAATTGTACGTTTCCTCTGCAGATTTCAGCAGTAATAGTTTTTCCAATTGTTCCTATAAAATAAGCTATAAAATAGATTGTGTTTTTAATTGTTTAGCTTCATTCAGCAGAGTAATTGTTGGACTTCAGGCATGTTACATTAAATACAGCTAAAGGTTTCATTATTCTATTTAAACTAATCTAATTAGTTAGAGACGATCATTTAATTTGGTTATGATTCTAATCTCTCATCAGGAAACTTCTCCCTGACAAAGTCTCTTGTTTCTCTCTGGAAAAGAGCTGCCAAGGAGTGAATGTTGCAGGGATATATGGATCCCACAGCTCCTGGTTGGTTCATGTGGACTTGAATGCAATGGCTCTGACGAGCCTGGCAGGCCAACTTGGCCATGCACCTACCAACCATGGGACACCACACTCAGCAATACCCACTCCTAGTTTTGGTACTCTCTGTTTTCCTGCAGAAGCACTGAGAAGCTGATTCTGACTGGTCAGAGGAGAAAATTCACAGGTTCAGACTTGCAATTTATTGAACATTTCCCCATTTCCAACTCTGGAGATGTTTTCAAAACGTATCTGTGCCAGCTGCTCACCTCACTCTTAAGGATCCTTAATGGTCAGCTTTCTAAGATTTCTCCTTATCACAGTTTCTTTGGTTTTATCAGGGTAGTGCTCTCTTCTGGGCAGATCTGAGGGCAGTTGATGTCCAGGATTGTGCTGCATCCACCATTCTGTCTTCCAACACCACTGCTTCAAGCAGTCCTTCCCTGGTGGGCACAGAAAGCATCCTGGCCACCCTGCACATCCCATCCCTGCAGGGAAGTCCAGCTCAGCCCTGCTGGGTTCCTGCTGCCCGTGAGCTTGCTGATAGGACAAAAATGAAAGCTAAAGGAGGGGAGAATGAAAAGGTCACTAGTCTGAACCCCACCCAGAGCCTGTCTCTCCTGAATATAAGTGTGTGACTTAAAAGGGCCAGAAGTCCATTTTATTGCAGCTGTCTGTACAGCCTAGTCCAGTTTCTGTAGCTACAGGTAAGTGAAAGAAGGAGCAATAAGCCAGCATTGCTCCCAGAAATATTGCCTGTTCCTCCTGCAAATTCTGTATGAGGCTTCCAGGTTTCCAGTAAAGAGACCATGGTTGGAGGGGAAATGGTAACCAGCATTGGTAACTGCTGTGTTATTTGCAAAAGCATGTGTGAGTGGAGGCTCCTTCCATCCTTCAAAAAGAAACAAGAAACCTTTCTCTTGAGGCTTGACAGGGTGGGTACTCTGTTCCCAGACAAACAGAGCTTGTAGCTCAGAACTGCAATGAAAGCAAAAATGACTTCAGCCCAGTAGAATATTTATTGTGTCTCTTCCTCCCTTAATTTGGCAAAGGAGCTAAGATTTGTCCTCCTCTTGAGAATGTGGAGTATTAATTAACTGAAGACGGGCTGAGAAATGGATGGCTCTCCTAAGTGTTTTCCCTATACTTTATTATCATTCTAGGCTTTTAAAACAATGGCTGTGCCAAAGAAAAGATTAGAGTGAGGCAGAGATTGGGTTGTTTTGGGGTTTTTTTTTTTAATAATAGCTAGATTATATCAATATAGAGTGTATACAATCACAGCAGAAGACAAATTACTTACAAGGTATATTTGAGTAAGAGGTAATTGTGACTTGAAGAGATTACTTTTATCTAATGTATTTATTGCTACATAAGCATAAAGATGTATGGAATTCTTTATTGAGTATACATTGAGAGGAAGTAAATAGCATGTAATTTATATATATAAAATTTTGGTATCTCCTCCTATAGGAACAGCTCTAGATTACCTACTGAATCTTTATACCTGTGTATGGAAGAGAGAGACAGAGTAAAAGGGATATTTCATCCTATCAATCACTGTCCTACTCCCCTCCAGCATCTTTTCTGTTCTCACTCAACATTGTGGTACGTGGAGTGCAGAACGCTGGACTACAGTGTGTGTATGGGAAATAGAGATGTGAGCATCTGTTCATCAAAACCTTCCCCAGCTGCCTTGCAGAGTTCATCCTTCCTTGTTTCTCTGAGGTGGTAGCTTTTCTCTTGCTTTGTCTTCTTCCAGCAGAAGACCTCAGGGACCTGACGCTGCCATGGGTGTGATCAGCTGGGTAAGCTGAGGCACGGCTGGTTAGGCGATTTACCAGGCATATCGTTGTCAGAACCATCACCACCTGCATACTCAAAGGTTTTTTTTAATCCACAAGCATCTATTTTCCCCTCATTTCCCTTGGGAAGACAGGCACGTGAGGGGTTGCATCAGACATTTTTGCATCCTAGCTATAGTGGAAACCAGTTATTTGGAGGGAAGGCCCTGATGGAAAGCACCTCACCAGTGCAGGTGTTTTGGCAGCTGCTGCCACAGTGGCAGTTTGGAGATCGTGACAAAGCCCCAATCGGTTGCATTGCTTTGTGGTTTTAGGTATTGCTGTGAGCATTTCACACCCAACAAACCCAGGCCTGTTCTGCTTATTCCCTCTCCCATTGGTAGAGAACCAGACCCACACAGAGGTAAACATTACTTACACTTGCAAGAATGAGCATTTACTAGGGTCAGTGCTGATGCCAAGGACTTCTAGTCTTTCCCATGGAAAAATTTAGGTTTTCCAGTAATGCTGTAATTATCACCCTGTCATGTCACACAGCAAACAGGTTGGCAAACCTAGGTACCAAACTAAATAAACTGTGGCATAATCTAAACATATAATGGTAATTAAATCTGACAGCTTAATAAGATACTGAAATTCAAATGTACAGTAGTAATCTACAATTAAGTAATCTTTTGTAATAGCACCCTGCCAGTTTGTGAGATTTCAGGTAGAGCGCTGTGTACTGTTTCATAGCAAAAATATTGACATAAGGACAAGGTATCCAGGCAATGATCAGACACATTCAAAGCAACCAGTACAGTACACGGAAGGTTACAACAAAGGCTGTGATTCATTTCAAGGCGTTCTGTTGCTGCCACTAGGATGCATTCAGAATTGCCTTGGGAAGGGCTTTTTCTGCTGTTCTGAGGGACTGTGGTGCCTGACACTTCTAATGAGGTCTCTGGCAGTCCACTGCCTAACCTCAGAGGTGGTAGATCAGAGCAACGGTCCATCTAGGAGCCTGTTAGTGTTCACGTGACACATTATACTGTATCTGAACTGGGAGAAGTTCCGTTTCTAGCGAAATCTTTAGTGGAGTTTAGATTCCATCTCTTTGGCTTGGATTCTGTCTTCTGCAATTCGGAGTATTAATAATACTCAGTTACCCAGATACTGCACCAGGCAGCAAAGGAAAAATTTACACAGAATGGTAAGGGAGGCAAGATTGGATGTGATCAAAACACTGAAAGCAGGCTTCACATTGGGACCCATTCTACTAAATCAGCTGACTGGTGGGAACGGGGAGGTAATGAGAATGCCTTGCTTCTAGGAACTTCTGGGTGCGTCTCAAGTCTGTTTGGTTTCCAGGTTTAAAAAACCCCATGGTATATGCTTTTGCCTTCATTCTTACAGCACATGTCCCTTCCATTTCTGTACAACCTTCTTGAAGGGGAAGGAAAAACCATAACCCCCTCCCTCAAAAGCCCTCTGAGTGCACATTGGCTTAGTGGGGGCCTTGTGCCAAAGAACGCTGTAACCAGCACTGCTGCTCCAGAGAGGGTAATTATGTTTTAGTTATGATGTCAATAAGCAGCTCCCAGGAGAGCTTTTCTTTTTTAATCCTTTGAAGCTCTGAGTGAATAAAGTGAGCCTTGGAAAAGCAAACCAAGGCAAGAAACTTTCTAAATATAGGGAACGCTTTGGGATTTTTGCATGACAATGACTTTTTTTAGACGTAGGTAGGAGATTTCCTGCATTTGTCAGTCTGAACCATTGTGCCTTGGTTTCTTTCTGCTTCTGCTAACTTCTCTCTCTCCTCGTGTTGTTATTGACTGTTTCTACAGATGCTGTTTTCAGAGCGAGAGCATTGGGGAATCAATCACAGACATGTTATAAAAGGATCCCCATCACTACAGAGCTGAGTAAGTTATTCTTTAGGAGCAAATTTCACAGAAGCAATATGCATGCTGCATTATTTATTTACCTCAGGCCCTTTTTAGAATTCACAGGCAGAAAGCGACAAGCACTCCGTGTCCAAGGAACATTAAAAGGTTTGACTTAGATGTTAATTCACTGGCTTTGAAGGAGTCAGGACGGTTTATCAGGAGAATAAATATAACAAAGTGTTACAAAGGTCTCGGTGTCTAGCAAAACTCCAAAGCATCCATTTAGGAGAAAGATAATGTCCTTGGGTTTTTTGTCTACTGGGCTGGATCTCAGGAGATGTGAATTCTGGTTACAGGGCCTGCATTCATCCCCCCTGTCCTAACATACTTTGCTAAAGTAGATAAACCAGAAGCGTATTTGCTTAGTCAAAACTTACACCCGATAAGCTGTGTCCTGGCAGCAGCTGAGCAGCTCAGGGGGCTACTAAGTCCTGATACACTAAGGGGCTGCTGTGGGGTGGGGGGAGAAAAAATAATCATTCATCCTCCTGAGTGATTTCAGAACTCTTGTATTTCCCAGAGTGATATTTGGATATCCTGTGTTGTGATTCAGGCTTTTATTTCTGTTGTGTTCAAAAGCCTCAGAAATGTTTTGAGCTGGCTACTGAGGCCCAGCTCCTCTGAGAAGATACTGTGCAGTCAAGCTAACATCTTCAGACAGGCATTGCACCCCTGTGATTTCCCTCCAGGATGTGGTGTGTCAGTGGAGGGGAAAACATCTGCAATCTGTTGACATGACTTGGATTTTAGTCATGTCAGATCTTTGACAAAATAATGAATTGAGCCCAGTCCCTTAGCACATGGATGCCTGCCCCTGCTGTGGTCTTGAACAGCACAGAAATATGTTCAGAGTTACAGGGATGGGCTAGGAAGCAAAATAACCCTAAGAATTTAAAACCTGGAAGCACGAAACAGCTATCAAAACCAGCTGGAGCTTTCTTGCGATGGAATGAGCTTCCTGTAAGTTCCCCTGGAAGACCCCTGAGTCCCAGAGGTGTGCTGTGGTCCTGAAGATGTGCTGTCCTACTGAGCTGAGGGCGTGTAGTCAGTGTTGACAGAACTAGCTCAGGTCCTGCTCTTCTCTAAAGGAGGCCGGATATGGATTTTGGCTTGAGGAGCAGGAGAGGTGTGTGTTGGTGTTATGCTCTGACATGCTGCGGCTTTTCCTTGCCCAATGGTGAGAAACACAGAACAATAAGGAATGATAAACCAGCCATCAAATGATGAACGCATCACGCTGAGGCAAGGCCCATGAAATGGTAAGCTCTGCGTGGGGTTTCTGCAGGCCCAGGTCCACCAAGCTGAGCACAGTTCAGTATGTTGAGCGTCGCCTGAATTTGTGAGTTGGTCAGTGGGCTCAGAGGCATTTTATAAATGGTTATTCCTAGGAAACAATGAGTTCTAGAAACACTTGCCATAAAGAGACAGATCTGGGAGAGAAATAACGAAGCGATCTGTAAAGAGATAGGAGTCCTGCAAAGGTTTAAGGGAGCTTAAAGATAATGGTGTGGAGGAGTAAAGCAGATCCATTATTGTGTCTGCAAGACCATGCCTTCTGCAGCCATACCCCCAGCTCTTCGCACTGTGTCAGCCAGGCAGCGGAGTTGTACTGATGAATGGCAGGTACAGGGCCAGCTCTAAAATCCAGGGAGGGTGAAATATCTGTATTGAGGACACAGAGCTGAAGGATGGCACCAACACTGCAAGACAGCAGGAGACATTAATAGTATTGTGATTCTGGCTACTTTTAGTCATCTTTAAAAATGATGCACTCAAATGCTTCCTGACCCAAGGGGACATAATAGAAATCAGTCATTACTCACATAGAGTTGGTTGTGCTCACTCTCTATTTTTTAATGGGAAGATATGGTTTCTTGATTTCAATTCCTCTCAGTCTTCTGCCTTGCTGCTGTCATTCATCAGCATTCTTGCTGGTAGTGCTAGAGTGCCAGGACATACCTAGAATGTTCCACTGGAGCCTTCTGCCTGGGTGGACTAAGATAGTTCCCTCAAAATAGAAAACTTAAGGAGGAATCACTTTCAGAGTAGAGGGAGTTCTGCGAGACTGTCTCAGCCAGTGAGCATAAGGTTGAGAAAACAGTGAAGAGCCCTGTAACTGTAGGACAACTGTCCCACCCTGGCGAAATAATCATTCTAAATTGTTGTCAAAATTGAGTGATACTGTCAGTGGTGACACACAGGGGTCATGCTTTGGTGGAGTTAAGCCAGGATTTTGGCAGCAAAGCAACAGTTCAGCTTTGTAAGCTGGCATTTCCAAACCTGCCTTTTTTTCCCTGAAAGCCCCTTTCTTCCGTTTCACCCCAGTTCCTCACACTGCAGTCAAGTTCCACATGCCTTGCTCTCAGCTCATGTCCAAGGGGATAGTGCTTGGGTGGCAGTTTTACAGAAACTGAATAAATACAAAACAAATCTCTCCAAGGGATAAGCAGTCCAAAATAAGTGTGTCAAGTCCAGTTACGCTTTTTTGAGAAGGCTTCAGTGTTAGGGAAAGTATTACATTGCTGCTACTCACTGATATGTCAATCAGCCAGATGGTAATTAATGACTGCTGGTGTCAAGTGTAAAAGTAACTCAAGACATAGCATGACTTGTCTTAAAGGATAAAATTTCACTCAAGTGTAAGATTCCAAGTCTGTCCAGGAATGATCAGCACTCAACTCTGCTTTAAAGTAGAGGGGCACCTTAGGCTGGATTCAGTCAATCTGTAAATACACTGAAGATGGAGAGACGTAGGTTATTGCTTAGCAATTGCAGTATCAGGGAAAAGGTGTATGAACTGGAGAAGAAAGAAGGAAAGTGGGAGCCTTTAGCAGTCCAATATCACCTACTTCTCCTATCACTGTGAATAGCTGTTGAAATTTCACAAGACAGACGGAGCAGGAGTGCTGTTTTCCTGTAGCTTGAGAGACTGGTGGAAGAATCTGAAGGGCAGAAGAATCTGAAGAGCAGAATGTGGTCTGTAAAGTGAAATGTTACCCCTTGGAACCCTGAAGCAGAACTGGCATTTGCTTCAACATGACTCTTAGGGTCTCAATGGAGAGAAAACAATTCAATGAGCATGGTCATTATGGCTCAGGTACTCTCATGAGCCCTGAATTCCCTTCCTGGTCCAGCTGTGGGTTCCTGAGCCCTATAGGGCCAGTTTTAAAAGCTAAGTAGCAACACAGTCAGTGGAACTAAACAACTGCTTGGTGATGGGAGAAGGTTTCTGCCTTTGTGTGTGGAGGTGTTCCCAGGAAATCTGCTTGTTTGAAGCTATAACCAAACATCAGCTGGTGAAAAAGGTAACATCTCATGGGCACATCACAGAAATGTTGCTTCTTTAAAGTCAGCTTCGAGCCCCCTTCGAAATGCAGCGTGTTATTTCCCGAGTACGCGCGCACACCTCCATAGTTCCCCGCCTTTCAAATTCCTGCAGTGTAACTCAGCAAAGAAAGTACAGAATGAGGGTGACATGCAAATCCTATTAATTCATCCAAGTATGGAAATGCAATCCTTTTGATGTCAAAAAGTACAGCAATGATATGTTAAAGAGCTCAGCACGCTTCTGTTAAATATGTAAAGTGCAGATTCCCCCGAAGCTGTATCACTCCTGGATAACCCTGGACTATAGCTCCTTACTTTAAAAGACTGGGAATTACTCTAACAGCATTATACCCCTTCGCCCGACAATACGGTCAGATGTTCTTAAGCGGATTTGAGTTTAGCGTGGATTTAGTAACACCATTCCTTCTCTGCAGCTTGTTTAGTTTCTTTACTCAGGCAAATGCAGGTGACAGATTCCCCAAAGTGGCTCTATGTAGGAAAGGAGCTTTTTGAGAAAGGGTGGAAAATAAGTTATTTGATGCGCTGCAAGCAGAGGAAACACTTTTAGATTTTTTTTTTGATTTTTATTTTTTTTTGCTTGAGCTTCAGATCTCCTAGAGAGACATTTAGTCTTGATGTAAAGATTTTGAGGAATCAAAAAATTCATCACATCTTTCAGCAGCTGTTCCTGAGACTAATTGGCTTCATTTAAAATATATGTATCCCATCCCTAGGTAATATTAAACCCTCTGTATACTGTCTCGTTATTCCAACCAATTTCGCACGTGCGGTCATGGCAAAAATCCCTCCCGCTTTCCCGCTGTCCCAGAGGCCCAGTTCAAAGGCCCCCCAAAGCATCCTGAATCTCACACGCTGCCACTTTTTCAGGTTTGTGACTGCTGGGCCTGCCAGTGATTTGAAGGTGCTGTCTACAGATCGGCTGTTCTGCGTTGTTCCATTCTACGCTGCAACAACACCCTGTGAAATGGCATGAGAATCGGTTACCAAGCAAGAATACAGGTACTACAACACCTTCACACCAGGGTTATGAGAGGCTGTGAAATGCCCTGCACGTAAAAAAATTGTACAGGTTAAGACCACCACAGTAAACTGTCTGTGTTCTTATTTCACAGGGGTGGCAGTTTGAATTTGGTTAAACGTTAACATGAGATTATTGCTGAAAACAGTATTGTTAAGCTTTAACAACAAACATATCACACTAAAATGCTTTCTCTGTGAGGAAATGGGTACAAACTTGAGTTGCTGCTGAGCACTGCACAGAACAGACCCAGCTATATACAAACAGTGATGACTCCATCTAGTTTACAGATTCTTTGCTGAACTTCTCAAAGTTCAAAGACTCCAGCACATTAAATTCATTTTTCTTGCAGACAGAACTGAAGATGCTGGATTGATACACATGAAAAGAAACAAAAAACAAAGCAAAAAACCCCCATGAACTTGTACCATAAATCAGGTCCTGCCTGTATGTTACAAAGTCAGTTGAGGGAAGGAGAGTGGTGGTGTTTGAGTTTTTCTCTCTCTCCTTCTTTCCCCTAACACTAATTAGGTTTGAAAGACTGCAGCTTGAGTCCAGATACCACATGCCGAGAAGAAAGGAACCCAAACAGCTGACGCAGAGTTCAGACTAAACTAACTGCAAGCTCCCCAGGGACATCACAAGGTAAACCTGATAGTCTCTGTCATTTACAATCATTATCAGGCAGCTGAGTCTCTGTAATTTTGCTAGGGAGCCAATTAACAGATCCCTGAAGCTCAAGGATAAGGTCTTGGTCCTTCTTCTATTTTAGACAGGAAAAGGGGGAAAGTAAGTCTTTGTTTCAAGTAGATACTCCAGAAGCTTTCATAGCCAGGGGAATGGTCAGATCTGGGCTTACTCTCTTCCTGTTGAGGAATAAAACAAACCAGTGGGCTTGAGAGTCAAGCAATTGGTTGTAGTATCCAGCTCTAGAAGAAGCTGGCTGTGCAACCTTGGGTGACTGACTTACCTGTCCTAACACTGCTTGCTGCACACAGGTAATAAAATAACACGTTGGTTAATTTAGATAATGAGAGCTGTGGGGAAAGGGGACCCTTGTGATTTGTTTGGCCTAATGTAAGTAGGATGGGACGTTTTAGGTACTTCACTCAAACACCATGAGTAAGAAGCAAGAGAATATCTTGGACCAAATCTCCAAATGGAAACATATCTGTGTTTGAGGAAGTTTGGAGTTTGGATTCGGGTCCGAGCCTTAATGTGTTGGACTCATCTTTCCTGGAACAAACTAATCATACATCTTCAATTCAGGGCAGATTGCAAGTAGGAATCGGTGAACCACGCTTAGAGCAAACAAAATACATAGGAGGCATGCTTTCCCTTTGCCAGCCCTTGCAGACCTGAGCCCGAGCCAAGACTGTCAGCTGATCTCTTGGTAGGAGTTTTCTGGCCTAAAGTCACCCACTGTATATACAAACCTAGATAAGAATTTGTGCGCTGGATTCTGTTTACCCTCTGGCACAACAAGGCTTCAATAATAGTCCCTCAGTCCGTTCCCTAGCACGCGTTGTTTTAAACAGACAAGACAGTTTAAAGGTGGAAGGAAGAGCCTGGGCAGGCTTTGCAGTCCTTTGGCTACAAAGGGTACCTCACACAAACTCTACAAGCTTTCTACATTGTCATCATCTGACCCTTTACTTTCAGCTGTAATTCAGTCTGAGCAGGGCACAGAGAAGGTAACATCCATTTTTCTTCCTTATTGTGCTGTTGTTTTTAAATAACTACACATGCCTGGACCTCTATGTTTTGACATTAAGCAGGTCTTGTGCAATGTTAAGGCATTTTTATTAAGAAAACTGCAAGAAACACCCAAAACCCGTTTACTCATAACTTCCCTGAGAAACTCAGGCTATCTTGCCAGCAAACTCTTCCATCTGAAATCATCTGCTTTTCCTATAAAATGGAGGCAAATGTTGAAAGTGCTCCTTCATGATTGAGATCCAGTGCTTTTTTTTTTCCCCTTCCTTCTCTCCCAGATATGTTTGGTGCAGGATTGGCAATGATGACACCAGCCATGCTCTCCCATCCTGTATTCACAGCATCTCCGAGATGGGGGAAGGCCCTTTTCCTGCCACACAGCTCTTTCAGTACAGCCTATTTCCAGTTGTTTAACCTGCAGCCACTAGAGCATGTAGTTCACTGGAGTAAGCTGGAGAGGGGAGATGGGAGAAGGGCCATCTTTCGCTTTGCTTATTCCACCTTTTTGTTCAGTTGCTATATCTGAGCAAGCAGTTCTGCTTCTCATGAAAGAAGGAAGAGGGAGAGAAAGCCTAAGAAAGGTAAAAGCATTAATGGGTCAAGGCCTCCTTTGCATAATTCTATTATCACCAGGAAGATTCTGCAATAATCATGTTAGGCATGTGCTCCAGAGCATCAAAGTGACTTGTCTTACCTTACTTTTTGATGTTAGACAGGTTTAAATGCTTTGTACAGATGAGGCACCTCAGACAGCTGATCAAGAAAGCCTGTGCTGTTCAAGCAAAGCAAAGGCCTGTTTTGCTTTTTTTTTAATGTCAACAATGCCACATTCTTCCAGCAAGGAATAATCTCTGTTGTCACAAACTGTGAAAAGCAAAGGGGTAGGAGAGAATCTGTGTGTGGGTGCATGCCAACATGCTTTCTGAAGCTACCACCTTTGAATCTTCAGCAACAGTATCTTCTTGTGCATTGTTTGGGTCACATTTATATAAATTCATCTCCTGCAATGAAACCTACTGTGTGGTACAGGGAGCTGTGGTAGGAGCTCTGCGCTGTACTCTGCTAACCTGCACCCATTCTCAGCTGTAATGGACACCTTAGTGTGGGGCTGGTGATCCATATTAGCAGGTTTTACTTTTTTTTTTTTAGCAGTGTTACCAGAGTCTCCAGTTGAGTTCTGAACCTTTTTGTGTCTGATACAATCAGAAGTAGTCCCTGACCTTAGTCAGCTTAGGTGGTATACACAAAACGAGTTGCAAGAGAAGCAAAGGAAAGCAGAGGAGTTGTAGTTTCTCAAAAACATATATCAGATTAGTGGAAAAGATAAAAACAGAGCCCAGATTCTCCTGATTTCTCATCTAGCAGCTTTCCCACTAGGCCATTTAGCATTTCTGCTCTCAGATCTCAGCTCCTGCTAACATGATTGTTCCCTGGCTACTCTGTCTAGGGATTTAACAGTCGCTTCCAGAGGTGGCTCCAATAGTCTTCATGGAGCACTACTTGGTGAGTTGTTTTTCCGTTTGCTGTAAGATGGTCAGCCTCCCTACAGAAGCAGACAAGTATCATCATGCTTTCAAACGAGAGAGTAAGTTGCTTGAGATTACCCCATCGGTCAGCTGTCTTGTCTGTCTTGTCAGCTGGGCCGTGCTGTCATTTCAGGCTGGTACATGACGAATGGAGCCAGAAAGCTCTCCAGAGATGCATGCAGGGATTTGTAGACTCTGCAGAGATGCAAATACACTAAAGCACTTATCCAAACACAGGCATCCACCTGGATCTGAACACTGATAAGGGCACACACAGAGAGGCAAACAGAGGCCTCTACAAAGAGCACTTGCCCGTAAGGAGCTGAACATACACATCCAGGCCGGGGCTGTTTTCTCCCTCCTCCTTTCTGCAGTCAGATGCAATCCAGCAGAATGAGTAGTGAAGGCTGTCAGTGCTGTGAGCTGGGCTGGGTTTTGCAGTAGAGCGTGCTGCAGGTGCTGACTGACACATAGTCAATGAGATCTGAGGAGAATCCAGACTCTATAAATGTTAGATGAGGCAGGCTGGGCATTGACAAAAACAAGAGGTGGCTGCAAACACCAAGTGTCATTATTCTCTGAGCAGGGATGGTGAGAGGCCTAGGAACTTCCCATGGAGATTAACTACTTCACAGCAGGATGAGGAGCTGTCTCCTGATGTGAAAGGACATCCTGTTGTCCTGAGAACACTTGGGAGGAAGGATGCATGACAGCAGGAGTAGCTTTTGAGAGCGTACATACAGTTTTGTGCAAAGCACGTATCTTGTCTGAAAGATGATTTTACTCTGCTGAGATAAACTCCAAACACCTAATGGTTTAAATTAATGCCAGAACAGAAGGAGGTCTCTCAGTCATTAATTGGCAGTGGGTTCTTTAGCCTTTTCCTACTGAAGGAAAGGCTCTTTGCTGCTTTCCCATCTATCTACTTCAGCTTATTCTCTTGACCTGCCACCAATGTACCATAAAGTCATAGTCTTATTCCCCACTGTCTCTCTAGTGGCCAGTTATGAAAGGACTAGAGCTGTTTAACTGCTGATTGCTTCTCTACTTGCAGCAGGAGGCCATGCAGAGTGAATTAGGTGAGCTAACTGTATTAAGCAATCTGGAAGTGCATCATTAATGCTTCTGACACTTCTTCTGTAGTACACATGTGCTAACTAATAAGCATTAGTGACTGAAGTTTCTTTATCTCCCTGAAAACAGATGTAGCCAGAACAGTGAAGGTACAGACCCAGTCCACTGGGCTCTAGCTCTCCACAAGCTGAGATGCTTTTCCAAACTCCCCTGTCCTGCATAGGGGATGACAAAGTTGGCTCATGCTTCTAACTTCAGCTAAAGCTTTAATGGAGAACTTGGGTTTTTGCAATGCTGGCTTTGTTTTTTTTGGTGACACAACAAGATTTTTGTTTCCAGCCAGAAGGAGGAGCCAGATCAGTCACTGTGACTTGGAAGTTGGTTGTCTTGTAAGGTTTTCTGCTGGAAAAAAAATCTGCAGTCCCACTGAGATTCAATATTAGTTTTCTGTGAAAGAAAAATGCATTTTTTTTTAAGTTTGTCTTTTTTTTTACAGAAGGTTTCTAGGGTTGAGGTTAAAGGTTTAGTTCTGTTTTCCTCTCTTTTTATTCTTGAGTAAGCCCATACCTTAAAGAAAGCATTAAACTACTGGTATGACTTGATATTGTGACTCTGTAAAATATAATCTGTATAGTAGGCATTTCTTTCTCCCTTTCTCTCATCTTAGTCCCGTTGAATACTCTGCCAGCAGTTGAGAAGCACATGTACCCAGTTCCTGCACTCTCCTATGAGAGCAAGCACTGGTGCTTGCCAGCAATGAGCCTTTTGTTTCCAGCAGCGTGGCTGGTCTTATCCAGGCAACTACCAAAAAGAAGCAGAAGTCTCGAATGCCAGACTAATGCATCAATCATAATTCCTGAGCTGCCAACAGTCATGTAACTGCTTAAAGACCTCAACAGCCCTCTGGCACTTAAAGAAAAAAATCATCTAATTAATCACAGGTGAAACAGCTTGGACCTGCTCCAAAAGCCCCTGAATTTACTGCCAAGCTTTGATGCTAATTTTCCTTCTAAGTAACCCCCTAAAGAAATTTACGATTAGGTAATTAAAGTGATGAATAAAGAGATACTTAGAAGAAGGAGGGAGAAGAAAAGGGGGGGGAATGAACCTTGAGTCAAAAGCCTTAAATCGCCTCCCCTCCTCAAAGAGAAATGTTAGTCATTTTTGCAGATGCATTGTCTCTGAAAATTGGGTTGGATTCCCACAGGAGGCTTGAGAAATATTCCTTAAATTAATGTTTGCATAACCAAATAAAACAGAAAAGAAGGAACTCCTAAACAGATTGTAATGTTCAGATGGTTGGGGGGGGGTGGGGGAAGGACTTGTGGCTTCTCTGAGAATCACAAACTGTAGAACTTTTGTCAGAAACGGCCTTGTGCCTTTTCCCTCTAGGTATCTAAGGTCCATTTTTTCTAAAGGTAAATAGATACCTAGGAATGCCACCTAATTAAAAACTGTACTGATAGCTAATTAAGAACTTTGGAGCATCTGAACAACTTTTTTAAAAGTCTGACCGTAAGTTCTTAATTGGTCCCAAATCCTATACCATGCTTTTCAATGCCCTCTCACATTCTTCTTCTTTTTTTTTTTTTGGCACAGTTGTGGCTAATTCTTTCCTTTTGCCTAAAAGTGAGCCTTAGAATACAGGAAACTTCCTTAGTGGCCCATAAAATGAAAAGTGATGGTGGTGGAGGGGTTTTGTAAGGTCCCTTTGGGGTGGTGGGAGTATTTTCCCTCCAGGATTACATCTCGCTTTGCTTTCTACGTTTTGATCCCAGGCCTTGAAGCGGCAGAAAGCCGCCCCGCGCTCACCTTTGCTCTGCTCTGGGAGCATGCCCAAGACTCTACTTCACACTACATGGTACACCTGACCTTTCTCTGTTAATAAATGCTGCCTGACCCCATCACATGGCCCCTTCTGCTCTGCCTGGCACTGAGGGAAGAGCTGCTGAATGATTTTTGAGGGGACGAGAGAGGATAAAAAATGAGAAAATGGCAGATTAGATCTGAGGTGACAGAGATGAGAAATAAAAGCCATTAGAGCCCATTTGCAATGTGCCCTCATTGAGTCAAGTTTCAAGGTGTTTTTTCAGATTATTAATAGCCTGACAGCAGTTTTTGTACAGGAATCTGATACAGGAAATAACACTCATGTATACACACTGCAGTGTAGAGGGGAAAGTAGAGTCCCCTCATTTATTTACTTGAAGAGATTTGAAATACAGCAAAGCAGCCAGCTGGGTTACAGACAGAATAAACATTCTCCATTATAATCGTGGCATCTCCAGACACACATCTCTATAATAACACAGTGGTATGAAGGGAGCTCTCGTAAAGGTCTGCAGCCAGCCTTTGTTGCCTGAATGCTCTGGGCTGCACTCAGAGCAGCTCTGCTGAAGCTGGGGTGTTGAGTGCTTTGCTCTAAGTCATTAATGTCTCTGAACCTGGGGCCCCCTGGGCCATTTTGGACACTTAAACATCTCCCAGGGATGTATTTTACTCAATGTGGCAGGCTTCTTTTAAAACTTGATCAAGCACCAATCCTAAACAGATCTTTCCTGTCTCAACCCCAACTTACCTGAATTATCTGTCTTCTCTGATACCCAGTGAAATAAAAGCTAGAAAGAGAGGGAAGCACAAGCACCACTTGGGCGTGTGGGAAAGAAAGGTTAAAAAATTCCCAAAGTTACACTTTGTAGTTGCATGCTTGTAAAAGAGAAATACCAGGTGGGTAGTGCTTTGAACTTCACAAGGCTTTGTGAGACTGAGTTGTCAAATATGAGTAATTGTAGCTTTCTTCATAAACAAAGGGTGGCACAGAAAACGTGACGTGATACAGCCCATAATGCCTACAGGCCAAACAGACATTCAGCTGAAAGAGAGAAGCTCTTCAAACATCATTAGATGTGATGTCTGCCTGTCTGTGTCTGTTGCTTTCTATTAAACTTTAGTTTTTACTTCTTCATCTCATGTTGCAACCTAACTCTGCTTGTGAGTATTACTGGGCAGAAATAACCAAGTCAATCTATATTGCTTAACACATTGTAGAGGGAGCCAAGCTAATTACCAGAGAAACTGGACAATCAGCAGTTGAGACTAGTTTTACCCATTTTTTTGTTCTGCTCCTTTCTAAACAGTCTCTAACAGGCAGCATGTCTGGGAGGATGTGCTGCCATGCAAACCAGCAACACTCCCTTCAGATAAAGAGTTTTCCAGTGGCGGTTGCATAGTCTGAACCAAAAGCAAAGGAGCTAGCCCCTTCCCTTATTTTCATGGTCTCACAATTTATATTTTAACTGTAGTTTGCATACTTGCAATCTATGTTCTAGGTGCACTTATAAGCCTCTGCCTTACAGAAGACAGAAATGAACTTGAACCACTTGGGTGCTTTCTAACGAACAATATCCCTGCCAGGAGCTCTTTTCTAGGAGACAGATGAGACAGCCTGAAAAGCCCTTCTGCATTAGGGTCAATTACTTCTCTGTGGATCCATGTCACCTAAGACGCAACTGAGCACGTGCAGTTCCTTCCTTGCTTTGGTACGTCTTGTGGATGCACAAGTGTTTCCAAGTTATGCAGTACTGTGGAAGAAAACTATGCCTGGACAAAAAGGCAAGGCTGAGGACAAGAGTCTCATCAGCTCTTGCTTTCCCACCCTTACTAGTGCTGTGTAACTCATGGGGTGTGAAGAAGCATTTGTAATTCCTTGCTCAGCACTTCTTGAATTCTTGGACTTGACATGTATGCTGCAAGTTGCTTTGGGAGCCAGCAGGTGCTGTAGCATCTTACCTTCTTGATCCAAGTACTGGTGTGAAGTAATTCAGATTCCCTACAATGGCACTTTGAGCTTCCAGTAGCACTAACTCAGCACTTTATGTTTTCCAGTGAGGTGAGTTAGGGATCAAGCACTTTGCTCTGTAGGTTTCTATTTGAATAAGCCGTTAAAACCTGGGATTTTGTCTCTGCAGAGAATTGATGCCACGTTGAATCAGTCTGAGGAGTTTTCTATTGGAGGCTTAACCCATATTCTACTTGTCTTTGCATTTTGTACAGTGTCTTATGCCACTGGCCTTCCCCTTTTTATCCTTGATGCTGCTGCTTATAAATTCAACTTGTCTGAATTCTCCCAGGACACCCAGTATTACTGCATCTGACCAGCTCATACTGCTGGCCATAAACTGCTACCTACAATGTAAAGAATTTGCTTCTCAAGATTTAATTAAAAGATGTCCCTCATTTTTTAGTAATAACTAGTTGCTTTTATTTTCAAATGAAAATGTCATTTTCTCTATGTGAAAAAAAAATGCTTTGCTTCTAAAAGTATATGAAAAGTGACTTTTTCAAATGTTAATTTTTTCAGGAATCTTTTTCATTGATGGTGTTCTCCAAACTATAATTCTTAATCAGCTTAAGCCTGAAATAGTAAATGATATTTCAGCCTTGCGAGACAAAACATAATACCAGCTCCAGTGTTGCGATCTCCAGCTTGTAAACTACTATCCCTCAGGATGAAAGGTGCCCATATAACAATAAGGCATTATTATGCTTCTTTTATTACTTTGTACACGCATAATTTACTGACTGCTAAAAAGCCCCTGGTGGAATGCCTCTTTGATGTCATCTGTCTCGCCTAAGTGGTGGTTGCTGCTTGCTTCTTGCCTACCCAACTAGTTGTAATGCTGCCTATGGCAATTTCACTGGCTGAATTCCTTCCTCCAGTAAAATCTTAACTAGTTGAACTGTATCTTCAAACAGGTCCACATCTCCCTCAATAAATATCAAAAGAGAAATCCAGCTTAATATAAACAGAGAATAGCAGAACGGTGCTATTTATATGGTTCAATTTCCCTTCAGTTAAACCACTAATGGCACATATAACTCTCATAATTAAAAGCTACATCTGTTAGAACAAAGTCATCCATGGAAGTAAAGAAAGGGGAAGATGAAAGCGCCACCAATACAAAGCAAGAGTCCAGCCATGGGTCTGTACATGTCTCTTTTCCCTGTTCTGGGAATCAGCCAGAGCCTTGAAACCTCTTTTGACAAGCAGCTCCTCTGATGACAGATGCTCCCCGCAGCCTCCACAGGCTGCAAACAGATGCATTGTTCTTGCTGTCAGCTCCCCATTGAAAGGTGATTCCAGTAAGCAGCAATTGGCCTGATTTGTTAGCATTAGTCAGCAAGTGCATGGATCAGATTTGCTACCAAGGAAAAGAAAAAGCAGGTCTGAGACTGAAAAATCCACGCTTATGTTCAAGAGCTTGTCAGGGTGTAAGTCTTGCTCTCTGGGATATGAGGGATGTTGTTCTAGTGTTGACTTCCAACTCCTTCACACTTTAGAAGAGGACTTGGTTTTTTCAGAGTGGTCTGGATAAAGTGATCACATCCCTCTTCAAGGCTGTCACCCAGACACCCTACAGCCTTCACTGCTGTGGCAAGACCTGGAGGGTCCAGCAAAACTGTGATGTGGAGAGGGAACAAATCACTGCAGAAAAAATCTGACACTTGAGCCAGAGTAGGTCTGCAGATCAGGATAAGGGTGATGGGTGAGGAGAGGAGGCTCAGGCAGCAGGTAGGCAGGAACCCCACTAATATGGTGCTAACTATAGAGTCAAGCTGGTGTATACCTTGCTTTTTACAGAGCACTGGAATTGCTCATAGTGCAGGAGTGTAGAGCAGATACCAGCCACAGAAATGGAGCAAATGATTAACACCAGGCATGCAGGTTAGAGCTGCAATTGCACCTGATTGGTTTTTTTTCAGTACTTCTCGGCATTTTTTCCCCAGCCCTTCCCTTTCTCTCTCCCCCAGCACAGCTAGAAGTGGTCCATTAGTGTGAATGATGCGTGTCACTGCATGCTGATCTAGGACAGAGCTCAGGCTGCTTTTCAGAACAAGTGCCTAGAAGCATTATTATGCACCAGCCAAGATTCTCAGTGGTGATTTAAAATGGATTTTGATTTTAAAGGTGTATCTTAAAAGCACCTGGTTTTCTAAAAATGTAAAAGCTACTCAGTTCTCGCTATCTGCAAATCAGAAGCTATCAAATTAGGTGTGTAAAAATAGAAGCATCCCATAGTATTAGTCTCCTCTGGATATATTGTTAACCCAGCCTGATTTCCTTCTAGTCTGCAATTGGTGCTTGCTGCTCATTGTGTGAGGTGCCCAAGTGGAAATCACTGCTGGTGGGAGAAGCAGGCCCCTCCGATTCGAGCAGGTTGCTGTTCACATTACTCTGCCTGTGAACTGCAGTCACAACCTGTACCATGTCACCATTTGGAGATGGTGCTTCCCCCAGCACCACAGTGTTCATTAGAACTGCTCCTCTCTTGCAGTTCTCGGTCTGAAGACCCAGGGCTGCTTTGCACGTTAACCTGAGCTCAGTTCCATCCCGCAGGTGACTGCGTTCCCCACCATCATCCACATGCATCTGCCTCTGGGCGGTCCTGTTGTAAATCCTCACGTATCCCTGACCAATTCTGCATTGCCCTGCCCTTGGTCTGGACCAGTTCCCTTAACCCAGCTCCACTCCGAAGCTTTTAGATGGCTCAGCAAATGTCTGTGCTGTTAGATACTTGAGCTGCTTGAGTTGCTTGATTCTCCTCTGAGCCTCACGACTTACTTTCCTTGCAGAGTTCTTTGCAGACAGGCTGTTAATGCTTCAGCTGGTCCATAACACAACAAGACTGGAAATATTAAACATACTTTCTGCCTCAGAATTCAGTCATTAAAGCCATCTCTCTAAAGCTTGTAATGGCTACTGGTTGTTATGAGGGAAAGGAAATTTATTTATCTGGGATAAAAGCCTTAGAAATACTAACCTGAGCAAAGTTACAGCTGCTCAGGTTATTTCAGCATTTGCGTCTTCTCCTTTTTATTAATGTAATTCAACAAGTTAAGCCTGAACAACTGTGTCTGACCCCATGGCTAGAGTAACATCTGTGACTGTACTCTGTCATTTGCAAAATGGAACGGCTCTAATCTCTTGAGCACACTGCTCTGCGGTGACATTTCCAGGACATCCGCACTCCAAAAGGCATGCAGTAGCCTTGGATTAGAGTTTAAAATAGAAACGTGTTTGCTTTTGTGTACAGCATGGGATTGCTAAGGAGAAATAGCAGTGGGAGCGTGCAGTTGATTGCGTGACCCGCGCTGGTTGTGTGGTTCAGAGGCTTTCACGCGGTGGGACCTGGTCTGCTTCCCACCTCGCAGTGATACGCTGAGCAATTTATTCAGCTTGGTCGGGGAAAGCTGTTACCTGCTCCTCTTAAGAAACTGTTCACCTCAGTAGAGACAGTGCTAATTAAAACAGGTTTAAATTAGAGCAGAACTAAAGCTAACGCTTTAAAAAAAGTGGCTGAACCGAAGCGCTTGCAGTGGAACGTCGAGTCAGGAGAACGCTGCGTGGTTCTCACTAGGATGTGGTAGGAAACGGGCTGTCATTTCCCTTGGTGCAGCCTCCAGCCTGCTGAACCTGTCTGTACCCAGCAGTGAGGGGGGCCACTCTGTCTGGGAAGGTGCTGGGCTGGGCTGTGTCCTAGCTGGGGAGCCTCGCCCTCCCGCTGATGTGTCGGGGCATCTCCTGGCTCTTTCGCAGGCTCAGCTGGTACCAGGTCAGGTCCCCTCTACCCTTCTCTTGCATGCAAAGTAAAAACCATTGAACTTGTGTCTCTAAAGGTGCTTTCCATAACTGTAAGCCTCTTAACTCTGGTTTTCTAACAAACAACAGCTGAAATTCTTTTGTTTGTTTGTTTTAGGTAGGATATTTTTCAAACACTCACAGCAAGCTGTTGTTGTTCATCTGTATGTTGGTAAATAGTCGCTGCGACATTCACCTTGGGAGAGGCAGTATTTGAGCAAACAGTGAAGTGCCTGGGGACCAGGCACACAACTCCAGAGTGTGGGAGAGCAGACACAGGGCATCTGTCCAAAAGGCAGCTTGTTTCCAAAAGCCTGCTGGTTTTCACCCTGAGCTGGGTGTATGAGAATCAGTCCGGGCCTCTGGGAACCTGTTTTGGAGCTGTTGTTCCTGTAACTGTTTCATTTTGAGGTTGGAACCCTGGAGGTCTCTGCCTGACACAGGGAAGCAGCACCTGTGAGAGATGGGTACAGGGCAGACTTTCTCTTCTGTCCTTCCTCCTTCCCCTCTCCCTCATCTCGGCAGCCCAGTGCAACTCACTGGAGCTTGCTGATGCCCAGCACGGCCTTGTGTCCTCTCATTCTGTTCTGCAGTGGCACTTTTCTGCTGGTTTGTAGAGAGCATCCAACTGATTTATTGCTCCCAACGTCTCTTAGTTTGTAATAAAGTTTTCAGCAGCTCTGTCGAGCCCGCTCCCCGCCCCCGCGCACGCACACATCCCCGCGCTTGCTTTGTTCTTCTCACACATAATGTCAACTCATAAACCTTTCATCAAGTCAACCAGGTGGAAAAAACCCATTACTGAAAGAAGTGTTCATTCAGGTTCGGTGAGGGGGGGGGATGGAGGGAAAGGCAGAGGAGAAAGCTCCCCAATGAAAAAAAAAAAAAAAAGCAGGGAAAAAAAAAAAAGGCTGTGTGTGCTCTTAGCTGAAAAGCCGGCTTTGCTGCGCGCCCCAGGTGCCAGGCCCCGGAGGAGCCTGGCAGATCTGTCATCCCGGTGACAGGAGATGGAAAGTGCAGTGTACATATTCAAAGAGGCAGCGATTTGGGCCTAATACCCACTGATGAAAGGGAGCTTCAACACAGCCAGCCTCTGCCAGCTTGAACAAAACCACTTGTGCTTTTGTGTGGCAGAAAGGCC
>WUAM01000143.1:2855745-2919171 GCA_024336885.1 Actenoides hombroni | reverse complement strand
GTGTTACAGCCCACAGCTGCTGTTGTTGCACTTGATGGAAAATAACTTCCCTCCCGCTCCCCCCGCCCCAGTCGCTGTGTTTAAGCCATATTGGCTGGGGCTCATGTGCTAAAAGACGCTGCTGGCCACACAATGGAGGAGCTGACAGGGGTGTGTCAGCAGGAGACATGCTGTGTGGAGAAGGCGCTGAAAAATGGAAGTGAGGAGGCATGTGTGAAGTGCAGAGATCAGGGAGCAGCCCGGGATCTCGTTACGGCAGCGCAGGAGCGAGGCCCTGGGGATGGAGCGCTCCAAGCCGGGGCGGCTCTGCCAGCAACGCCCTGGCAGAAAGTCCCTGCTCGGGGGGTGACCCTGGCACCTTGCTGGGTGGGCACCCACGCGAGGCCATCCTGGAGCATGGGACTTGGGGGACCTGGGCAGAGTAACCCCAGGCAAAGCGCCTTTGCCTCTGTGCCTCAGCCACAGCGTCGGGCAGGTGACAATATCCCCATCTCCTGCTGAGGCTCAGCTACTCCGGATGCAAGCTCTTTGTGGAAGGCACCACTGCTTGCATAGTTCATTGATCCCTGTGGCCAGTAAAAAAAACTTAATGAATTTTGGATGGAATTTCAGAAAGGGCTGTAGATGGAGTTCACTGAGAAAGGAAATCTCCTTTACCCCAGCATCTTTAGGCTTCAGGCAGACACTTTTGAGTTTGACGGATTTCTCTTTACGCACAGGCTTTGAGAAAGGTCTGAACAAGATTTCATATAAATCAAGTTTTTAAGCAACGTAGTCCAAAGTTACTGTTCTGGAGAAGGGCACTAGGGGATGGAGAAAGAATGGGAAGCAGCAAAGGAGTACAGGCAGTGACATCTGTCACTAGTATTTTATAAGTTAAAAATTCAGCATAATCTACTGCCACTCTGTCCGCTATACCGAGTTCCAACAGTAACAGAATTGTCATGATTTCTACATGAATTAATTCAAATCTCTTTTTGCATGATATGGCGTAAGAAAGGGGCCATCTGGTTTATGTTCTAGGTGTCAGAACCACTCATACCAGCACACTTTCATAGTGCAAGATGTAAGTTGACTGCACATATTAATGTCTCCTTACCCTCTGCCTCCCTGAGACCTGATGCTGTTGTCCCATTATGGTGCTGCCATTTATGCTGTCAATAGCAATAACGATACTAATGCAATGTTTGGCATGCACGTAGTACCTCCAGTTACAACTCTGGCTGAGTCTTGCTTACCATTGCAAACATTTGCACTGGTTTCTTCGAATGTAGAAAGCCTAGGGATGTGGAGTAGGACTGTGCTGTGACTGAGGTAGGAGTGGCCGAGTGCACGGTAAAACGTTGACCAGCTTCCACAAAATTAGTATCTGCCTAGTGACCTAGTTCACATAGAGAGGTTATTGGCTTCCCCCAAACTACAGAAATGATCATTAGCAGTGGATCCGGGAAAAAGAATCAAGGTGTGTGGAGACCTCCCCATTCCATTGGAGAATGAGCACTGGCAGTCAAGTATCTTCTCCTTAGGGTAAGAAACCAGTGCAATACTTGCAATTCCTGAGTAAGCGCAGGGGGAGAAAAGGGATCAGGAAAATGGGTCTGAGTTTCTGGGCTGTAAACAAGTGCACCAGATTTCGACTAAACATTATAGCAATATTTTGTTTGTTTGTTTGTTTGTGTTACAGCTTGGTGACAAACTGATTTGCTGTGATTTTTCCAGCAGTTTAGTTGAATATGCAAAATCCAGGGGGGATTGGTTTGCTAAGACTAGTCACCAAAGCCACAATTTGTGTTCCCTTTAATAGATGAAAGAGGCTCGGAAGAGTGGGAAGAAAGTCCCGAAGCAGAAAAGCCTCATCTACTACAGATTAGCTCTGTTTATATTGCAAAGACTCTGGCTCAAGTGAGGGTTTTTTTTTGCTTAGAAATAATGTTTTAGCATGAATTTATCTTGAAATGAACTTTGTGGTAAATAGAATTTAAGCATGAGCTTAAATTTAAGGTCTTATTTAAGTGCTTTTCTACTTCACTTGCCAGCTAAGGATCAGACCTGGGCTTTGAACATCTTTAGGGAGAAGAAACAGATTAATGAGATTGGAACATTTTAAATCACTTTTGTACTTCCCTGGGCTGCGTGATCTTTATAATACCTTGTCTCTGTAGACTTTATGAGGTGTATTGGCTGGGTGCTAATAGACAGGGAGGATGAAAATTAAGGCTTGCTTGTGGATCCTTTCAGATTTGGGGAACATACTCAATAGCCTGTGGGTATGTTCAGTTTCATATGTCAATGTGCATTTAATCTCTTTGCTTTATGAAATCCAGCACTTGAGATCTTAACTCTCAACCTTATGGGCCTAATTTTCTTGCTGAGGTTTGCATCAGATATTTTACAATGAGGCCAGTAAAATGAAAAATGTAGTCGTAGAAGATGGTAAGAGGTGACCTGGGAACGGACAGGCCTTCTTCCAGAACATTAAAACTACAGCAGCGTCTGGACTGGTACCTTCTGGCAACCCCTACCAGCGTATCCACCCTCACCCTGCAGCTTCACAGGCAAAAGGCAAATCTGTGATTTTAAGCTTTGTGATGTTTTCTTCCTAATTCAGAAATAAGCTGTTTCTACAGTAGTGCAGTCAGGGAACGAGTGGCCTGGTGAGCTCATATTTCACCCTGTGACATGGGGTGGTTTCCATTTACACCATGACGCAATGTAAAGTGACCCTTCTGAGAGCAGGAGAGCGTAATGTGGGTTGTGGGCCTTAGGGGGTGAAGAGGCTTGTCAGAGGGAAATGGAGCAATTGCAACAGACTGGAGTTTCCTGCAGCTGAAGTTCTCCAGTGGACAAAGTTAATCTGTTCCTCAAAGGCTTCATTTCGTGGAAAGTAGCAAGAAGCCCAAATCCCACAAAATATCAAAAGCCCTGGGATTTTTCTGTCCAGAGATTTTCATCAAGGCATATTTCTCTGAGAGTTTAACTGCATGTTTGTCTCTTGCAGCCCCTGGCAGTTCAGGCTCTGAAAAGCCACATGTGAAGAAGTAGGAGAAAAGTTTGGAGTGTTCTAAATTCTCCTACTGGTTACTCCTCGTTGGTGTCCACTGGTCCCCTGATGGGTCATCGCTCAGTCTGGAGCAGAGAGGCAACAAGATGGAGAGCAGAGAGTACGTGTATGTAGATGGGATGTCAGGAGGGGAGGGCAAAAGCACCAGCACAAAGCAGGTCTGGTTTGTAATAATCATATGCATAGAGTGGAGTGTATATTTAATGCAAGACTGTCCAAAAGCACAGCAGAGTAAAGCCAGACTATCACACAGAGCTTACACCTTGGAAGCAGGTTTTGCACAGGGCTCGGACAAACAGGAAATGCAAGCCCTTCTTACAGCTCAGTTTCCTGCATTGACATAATGATTATAATTAAAAATAAATCACCATTGCTTTTAGTTTGGTGAAATTACCACTTAAATTAAGAGCAGTTTGAGCTGACTCTAAATCTTTTTCTGCAGAATGTCACTTTGGGATTTAAAATATTTGATCAGTTAAAGATGCTCCCAACTACTCAATTCATCTGCTTTAATCGGATGTGGGAGGCAGTTTTGACTTACTGGTCAAAAGGATGATAAGAAAAAGTGCATGGTGCAAAAAACAAGTTGGGATTGCATACTAGAAGGCAATTTGATTCCCTGTTTGTTATTGATGAAGACATTTAAATACTCGTTCAAGAGGTGACCTTTAGACAGAGGCTTTAGATCATGTATATAAAGTAGGAGAAAACAAGAAGCATCACAACTGCAGAAGGAAGCTACTAAGCTGAAGCACCTCAGTGACAGGAGCAAAGCAGCTGGTGTGAGAGGCAAGAACTGAAAGATACAATCTGTGCCCCCACCCAAAACACAGCTCAAGTTGCACCTAGAGCCTGAGCCTGCTACCAACATCTCAGTCTTCTCAAATGTGAAAAACGATTGTCTTACTTTAGGGATTTTATTGCAAGTTTTACGCTGTTAAGAATCTCATCTCCTAAAGACATGAACTTAGATGACAGTCATAATTTCCCTTCTTTACATCTCTTTCCGTTTGGCAAAGCTAGGCCCCTATCCAGAGTTACTAGAATTAGAAGTTCAGAACTAAGACTTTTCTTTAAAAAAGCATATTCTGAATTTGCATTCTGCTTTGCAGTTATGGTAGCATAGGGGAAATGAGAGCTTGAACTCATGAATTTTGAAAGCTTGGGGTTTACGATGCTGCAGAAAGACTATTTGTTGAGTACAAGGCCTGATCTGGAAATGCATTTAAGACATGCATGACTTAGAGCATATAAATAGTTGCACAGAAGTCAATGGGACATAAATTTATGAATTTGCCTAAGTGCTTTGCTGGATCTTTGCCTAAGGAACCACTTACCATGAGTTTCAATAACAGAATCATAGCCTTGTTAATGAGCAAACCTCTGGACCAAGAGCGTCAGTGAAATGTGAAATCCAGCTCCATGCCATATCTGTGCTACTCAGCTTGATTTCGTCTCTACTAAACTCACTCTGCTGTGCTGACATTTATGTCCGTCGCCTTTTCCAATAAGGGATTTACAAGTTCCATTTTATACTTGCGAGTGCAACAGGACAGTGCAAGATGGAGAGCAGCATCCCCAGTGATCAGGGGGTGGGTTGCAAATCAGAACTCAGAGGGCAGGCACTGGAGCAGCTTTTTTCTAGAAAAAGGCAGATCCAGAACTTCATCAGCGAATGGAGACTTTTACCTTCCACTTTTCTTTATTGAAGTATTTTGGCAGCAAAGGAGGCTGACCAGGAAAGAGAAATGTGGATGACTAAGACCAGTTGATATTGTCAGGTCTCTGCATGCTTCATTAGTGCTGTCAGGCAAGAGAAATGCAGACTGCACTGCACAAAAGATCATAAATCACTTCAGGAAATGGAAGCTGGGGTGGGGATAGGATGGCAAAGGAAGAGAGGCATGGTTCATACACTGCAGTACCGGGTTGGTGAAGATAGAGCTGTTCGGATGGACACAGAGGTGGCCCCACAGCTTCACGCAGCCTGTTCATTTCCTGCTATCACAGGTAAGACCATCTATCCCACTTTGGCACACAGGCCTTGTGATGGCTGCCTGCACAAGACACGTTGTGTCTGCTAGAGCACCGAATTGCTACACCCTCTACTTAGTAATTTTATCTTGTGCATCCACAAGGTGTTCCTTGGATTTCAGGTTGTAAAAAGCATTAAAAGGGAAGAAGTGCTGCCTTTCTGCTGTGAGCATGGCAGTGTCACATCCCCTGAGCCCCCCTGGGTGTGTGCTCAGCTACTGACCCCAGAGTGGGAGCTGAGCGCTTGACCCCCTGCTCAGAGATGCTCAGAGAGCATCTCCAGCTGCAGCCGGAGCAGGAGAGCTGAGCGGATGCTGCAGGGAGACATGCTGTGTACTGACTCAGTATGTTAACCAAAGAATGTCAAGCAAGCAAACTCCTGGAAGGTTTAATTTCTGGAGATTAGCATGTCAGATATATTTTGAGAAAATTTGGGGATTGTTTTCCAGAAGTAAACCCCAAAACTTTTCCAGGATTCCCAGATACTTTGTAAGTTAAAGGACCTTCAGTCCTTCCTATTCTCACAACATTCTCTGCTGTGGTTCACACACAACTGTGTTAACATGAGTCTGGAATATCTCAGCACATAATTATTTATCCTTCAATAAAACAAAGAAAACCATGTCTAAATCTGACTAATATCCCCTCCTCAGCCTGCCAAGTGGGGCCTTGTGTTTTCAGTATTGAAAACCAAGCCTGACTTGCTACATATTTTGTGTTGCCATGGTTTATGTCCAAATGCAAGGATTTAATTTTGTCCGTCATCAAACCGTGGTTTCCATATGACACCAATACATTCCTTCCCTCTGCCTGCTGTTCTGACAGACGACAGAATAGAATTAAACATTCCAACTACCACACTTAAAAAGCAAGAGCTTATGTTCCTTTGGCTTTGGAGATCAAGGGGCAGATCTTTAGCAGGTATAAATTGTCTTCGCTGTAGCTATGAAAATTTACACCCTCTACCCCAGCTGAGGTACAGTCTTGGATATCTTTATTTCAGTGTACAATTCCAAGAAGATAGACACCGTAGGACTGACAAATAAGACAGACTCTCCTTTTCTTGTGTGCCTGGCTATTATAAGTGATTATTATTGTGGTTCCTTCTGGAGCAGTTACTGCTCAGCCCGACGTGCCTCTAAAAGCCAGTGAAGAGAAACCCCTCCACATACTTCCCTACTAACTGCAGCCTGCCCTATGTCCCAGCCAATTTCAATTTAACGTATCAACATTTTTAAAAAGCCAATTCACAACCTTTACCATACTGAGACTGGAAGTAGAAAAATGACCAGTTCCTTCTCAAAACACCGTCTGGGGTTTCAAAGGAGCCTGAGGGAATTACACACACATCTTACTTTGAAATTTAAGCTCTGGATCTTGAAAGAACAGGTTTATTCCACAACTTCACACCCTGAAGGGACAGCTCATTGCCTGGGATTGCTGTGATGTCATCCCATTAGGGAACTTTTCCAGATTGTGCACAGTCATAGACCTTCTTGTGACTTCCATCTCTATCAGAACACCAGTGCTGTGATCCTGGGCTGGTGGGTTTTCAAATGCTCATGAGTAACAGCAGTTCTCTCTCTGTCCATCCATAGTGCTCAGTCAATATATTGGAAACACGTTGTTACCTCTAAGTGTTGTAATGAGCTCGAGCTGAAATATCCCTGTGGATCAGAAGAGGAGATATACTATCCTCAGGAAGGAAAAAAAGAGTCCAAGAGGATGATAGTAACAATCCAGCTGGGCCTGCAAGTCAACACCATTCCTGGGTTTAGCCAAGAGCTCTGGCAGTTTTTGAAGTTTTTGGGATTTTGCCCTGGATTTATAGTCTCAAATGTGGTTATTGTCAAGATTTGCTAGGTGTGGTAGGGTGACTGCTGCTGATGCCAATTGTCTAGGAGAGGGGAAGTGAAACCTACTGACTCTTGGGAATGAAACAAATTTGTATTAATTAGAAGCAAATGCTGCATGTTGGCTGGTGGGTTCCAAAGCAGATGTTTGTCAAAATAGCCAAGAGATAGGTCATCTGCAAGCAAAAGTTATAAATAATAGGAACTATGTTTCTTGTTATTTTGTGTTTCCTCGGGTCAAAACCATGTGCTGTTCAGTGTTGGATGTATCGTAGAGTGAAACCTGTTGTGTTGTGCTGTAGGGAACTATGTGCCATCACCTCTGTGCGTCTGACCCACAAACCCAAAGCACCGTGCAGTTAGAGACCTGGGCATGGCATTACACAGGCAGCCACGTGCTGAACACGCGCAGGAAGGGAGCGTTGTTGCAGGCAGAGGCTGGTAGCCTTGCTCCGCTTGTGACTAAATCGCTGTCTTCAACTTTATAGCCACGCAGAGGGATGTGTGTGAATGGTGCTGAACCTCCACGAGTCTCCATCCTCCACTGGAGAACAGGCAGCTCCCTCCTCTCTGTCCTGGGGGACATCAGAATGGGGTGAAGAAAGAGCTGTGCATCCATCTGTGATCCAGACTTCCTGAGCAAATCCAGTATTTCCAGGTAAGATTCCTGCTTTTAGTTTACACTGGCACTTAGATTTGGGTTGTCTTATTCCTATAATATCACTTAATAATTTAACTACGGTCCTCAAATCAGGTAAGTCTTCACTGTTCTCTCTGATAGGCAACTGCAGGTTCTGAGAGGCACTTCCTGTCATCAGGGCTGCAGAAACATAAATATGTGTAGAGCCAAATTCACATAATCAACAACTTTCAGAAAGATGAACCTGTTTGCTTTTGAAGGGAACGTGGCCGGCTTATTTCTCCTGGTATCACGATGTACAACATCCCCACACAGACATGCTTTGACCATGTTTAGTATTTATATACGCTGTGGTGTATGCTGTACAAATACCTATGGGTTCAGTCACCAGCACATAAATCAGCACAGCTAAACAAAGATGCAGATTTATACTCCTCGCAATTCTACCTTTATAAACTGGGCAGTACGAGACAGCTCCCCAGCCTGGCACCTCACATGCACCTCCCACTCTGTTCTACTGGCAGGAGATGGTACAAATGGAAGTGTGGGCACCTATATCTTCATACCAGGGGTTCTGCATTCAACAGTGCACTAGCCTGTCTGTGGATAAATAGAAAGAAAGAGACGTAAAACTAGACTAGGAGTCAAACTACACTTTCCAGATGAAGTGAGTTGCAATTTTTTCCCCCAAACTCTAGAGAAGTAAAGATACTTTATATTTAAAGAATATCATCCTTTTTTTGTACTTAAATTTGGTTACAAATAGTGTAGTAAGTAAACATTCTATAAAAGCAATCAGTTAAAAATATGGATATATTGTTCCTCTTGAGATGTATCCACGTGACTGTCTTCATGTGTGTGTAGATATTTAGATGTGTATTTTGTATCTTAAGGATGTGCATGCCAGCACAAAAAGCCTATATTTAAAAATAATTTATGTAAATACACATGTGCATGTAAAGACACCCTGTTGTATACACACATTTACTCACATATATATGTGCATATGTAATAATGTTTGTATACACAAACACACACAAATTACGTACAGAAAATTAGGCATATGCCTGTCTCACCATAGAATGATGCGTTCCTCCAGGCAACATCAAACCTATTGGTGTCAACAAACAGACCTCTCCAGCCCAGGAAGATACTAATACAGACACACAGTGAAAAACAGAACTCTCTGTACCTGTAAGGGCAATTATTTATGCAGCATTTCTACACCTCTTCCAGGAACTCCGTCCCACTGTAATCTCTGTGCCTCTCAGGCAACACTCCATAGCCAGAATCCTATGATCTTTGCCCTCTTTTCCTTCAAATTAAATTTCAACTTTTTTTCAGATCTCTGGTGAGTGACAAGCCAGTGCCAGAACTGTCTTTTAATACACAAAAGCATAAATAATGCCATCCATCAGAGCTGTCACTCAGAAAGATAGATTGCTACTTGTCCAGACACTGGAATGACACAAAAGTGAAAGTTAGGAACTGTCTCTTTTCTTTGCTTGCTTTCTTTTTCTTCTTCTCTCTCCTTTTTTTTTTTCTATTTGCCGGACTGCTTGATTCTGATTAATGGTGCTGTCAGGGAGGGATTCCACTTGCCCGGATAATGAGTCAGGAATGTATTCCCTGTCACAAACACAGCAGATGTCAGGGGCAGAAGGGCCCGGGAATGCCAGAAACAATATACAGTTTCTTCCTAGTCCCCTGACAGGCCAATATGCTACACAAGGTCTAATTTATGTAGACAAAATGCAGGCAAGGGGCTGTAGCAGCAGAGAAACTGTGCTGGGAAGTCTGAACTACAATGCAGCAGGGGAGAGAGCTGAAGGGAGGTAATGAACGCTAGCAGTGGGACTCAATAGCACTGCATCAAATGGCCTTAACAAGAATGGCCCAGGACCACTTTGACTCCATTAAAGTGCACTTTACATCATTATAGAGAGAAATCAAACAGGGCAGAGGGCTTCTGTTTCTTTTAATGGCTCGATTAGGTTATTCACTCATCGGGGTTTGCAGCTGTCATAGTAATGCAGCAACTGCCAGGAGAGGTACAATAGCACTCGTGGCAGCGTGGGGCCCACGGCCCCTCTCCAAGCGGAGTGCATCGCCTGCTTCGGCAAATTCCCCACGTGTGCACAAGGACTAACGCAAAGGCAGATTTAGAGGGGATTTGCCAGTCCTAGTGAAAGAATTTCAAAGTGATTTGTCTCGAGATGCCTTCACTTTTGGGGTTGGCCACCTGGAAGCACTGGAAAGCAGCCAGGTGTTTGCTGAAAGCTGAGCACCTGCCTTTGGCTATCTGGGGCCCTGGCTTGGCATGCCAACAAGGGGAACCCACATTCCCTTCAGAGAATGCTGACCTTCCCTATGCTGGAAAGAAACCCATAGCTTTTCAGCTACAGAATGCTGATTTCATAAAACTAACTCACATACTGGGAAAATAAATTAGCATTTTGAAGTGCATGCAACTGCACTGCTCTGTTGCACTTTCTGTTCAGCACTCTGGGGCAATTTGGTTTGCCAGCGCTTGTTCAGCACTTGGAGTAATGAGGTCCTGGTCCAGGAGGACTAACTCTCAGGGCTGTGTGATGGGGTGTTTCAGTCCCACAACGCTTCCCTGAAGGTGTTGCTGGGCCTCCTTTACCTATCACAGTGAAAATACTCATTAGAACAGAAACATGGCTTAGGGAAAGAAAAGGGTTTGCCTGAAGTCCTCTGATGTCTGTCAAAGTTTTTGTATTGACATCAGAGTCATGCAGCAAACTCCCAAGCACTTGCAAACCACCCCTTTCTTGAAGACTTCATGTTATCTGTCTAGCATCTGCTTAATGAAATCATGTTAGATTGCAAGTTTTTGAGTGAGAAAAAGACTTTGAAGCTGGTTGTGCCAGAGGCGGTTTGTTAAGGCCATGGCTAGCAGCAAGTTTCAGAACCCTGTGTGGATTGCCAGCCCTTTGGGATAACAGCCTTTTCTTCTTCCATGTTGAGCTGTTAGCAGAGTGCAGCCCTGGTCTGTGGAAGCACTTCTTCCCATTCTAATAATAATATAATAATAGCTATTGCCAGAATAGTCACTTAAAAGGGATCGGTTCCTCTACTGGAGTAAGTGTAGTCATCACCCTAAAGCCGGTTCTAGAACCTTTTACTGTGATCGGTCCTTTCAATCTCAAAAAGCACACCTGATGTTACATATAAAACCTTATCATTGAGCATTTAGTCATGGCCTTAATACAGCCATTTAACTCTGTCTTTAACCAGGGTAAAAATAATGAATAAAAATAAACCTACATAAGGCATTTTGGTGCATTCGAAACACTTTCTGCTGGTTTCAGCGCACTTTAAGTCAAGCCACTTGTACTGTGGTACAGCAGCTGTCTGTGAAATCTTCCACAAGAGCCTGCTCTGGCTTTTATCTCCCTGCCTTTTTAACTTAATCTGAACCCTGACCCATGAAAGGTCCCAGTAACTCCTTCCTGAGAAGCAGAAGCTCAGCTCTGACATGATTTTGGCCCTGAATGGTGAAGGATGTTGAGGTCATAGGACCTGCCAGGGTAGGAGGAGAGCACACATATCCAAAGAGGTAAAAATCAAGAATGACAGACAGATGAAAATAAAGATAAGGTTCTGCTATGCAGAGTCACCAGAGTAGGCAGGAGCTGCTTTGAAGAGGAGAGTGCTGTCAGGATGCTGGGGTTGGCAGATTTCATGCTCAAATTGGAACAGGATTAAGTGGTAGGTCCTGAGTTTTTACCCTGCCCCTGCCATAAAATCCTGTGCAGTATCACAAAGCCATGTGTCTGCAGCACATATTTCCTATGTATTACATGCAGGCAGCTTGTCTGAAAGGGACACTGTTCTAGAGAAGTCTGTTTACACTGGTCAGGGAGCTGTGCTAAAAGGATCGGGTTTGCCAGACCCATGCTCTGAAGGCATGATGACACTTTTGGTCACACTGGTGTAAATCCAACCACTGGGCTGTATTTGATTTCATTCACGGCAGCAGCAGCATCAGGCCAAAGCAACTCTACTGCGAACACCAGGCTGTTTGTTCAGCACAGATTAGCAGAACTGTATCAGCCTCTGTGAATTAGGTGACTCCAGAGCTGTCCCAGCGCAGGAACCGCAGCTTCACCAGCGTGTGAAGTACAGACTCAGTTGCACTCTGTTGAATAGTGACTTCAGAATTACTCGAGTGAAGTCTAAGTGAAATCTCATTTTGGTTTTGTGAGGCTCAGGAGCAGGTACAAAGTTATCTGTGCATGTGCTCCTGAAGCTACGTTTCCTGTAAATGCTTGGAGCCCTTGTCCTCTCGAATCCCACAGTAGAGTCCATTTGCTCTGCCCACAGATGTCTGAGCTCTGAACGATAAAAGCAACACACCTAACAAGGAAGGTTTCTTCCCAGGCCTCCTGGCTTCACACAGCCTTGTCCACAATACTGGTTAGAAAGACATTTCTTCCGAATTGATAAGGTTGTGCTTTTTTCCTCATTAAAGCCCAACATGGTTTTTATTTAAGATAGCTTTGTTCCTGCTCAGAATGTCCCTAATGAGAACCAGCACCTAACAGCCCGCAAATAAAGGAAATAAAATTAAAGACTGCAATTGCTTTGGTTTTACAAGCCTGAGGCCTGGTGAGGCTTGCTTCAGGAGAGGGGAGGTAAGGGGCTCAGCATTGTTAGTTTTGCTTGCATTACACTGATCAAAGCAGCATATTGTTAAGTAAGCACAAGGGTGGATTTAGAAAGTTAGCGCATTAAAATAGCTGTGATTGACATCAGCTTGCCAGAGTCAGTGCTTGAAGGGAGTGCAGAGCAGAGAGATGGAACGAGTCAGGTCCTTGGAGGCTGCCAGGAGGAGCTGAGCTGGACAGGGTGCAGAGACTGAATGGAGGGGCTGCTTTGATGCTGCAGGTCAGGCACGGAGCACGATAGGAAATGCACCTCCTGTGCCTGCTGCACGAGTGCATTCCCAGCAGCAGGGACAACCTCTTTGCTTTCATTTCTCTTCCGTACCCTTTGGTGATCCACCCCTTAACTGAAACTTCACTCCTTCCTGCTCTCTTTGTAATTCAAAGGGAGAGCTGGGTTTACATCCTGCTGGGGGGAAACAAGCTGGGCTGAGCTGCTGGCACCTCCTGCACACTGTGATGCTGGGTGTAATGGAAATCCTATGGAAGCAGTTATGACATGGACATTAATAACAATACCAGAAGCACTCCTCAGGCCGAGCTGTGTTACATATTACCAGTGGTGCTGAGAAGAATGAGCACCGTTTAACAGCACAGCCTTGGCTGTCTATTGTTGCATATCCCGTGCTGTGGGGAAGGGAGCGTGCACGTGGTGGAAGAGGTAGAGATAAGGCTGTTAACAGCATTTATCTTTTTGTGCCTCCTGTTGTAATGAATCTGCTCTCATGTGGACCAGAGTCTGCAGTGATGTCTGTGAAAGGGCATCTGTGACACAGGCAAAGCTAAACCTGTTTGCAGCAACATCAGGGCAAAGTAACTCCATTAGATGGAGGCCAATGAAAGGCAAGTCATAACTCATCTGAGGCTGGAGCCAGGAGGGGCTGCAAGGCTTCAGAAAGTCATTGTAGTACCACCTGTACTCAGCTGAAGTCTCACAGTCCACAAAAAGCTGCCATCCCACACCTAGGCTACCTGCTGTACCTGGACAGAGAGCCAGAGCATGCTGTTGGGAACCAGTGACTGCCAGAGCACGGTGGGAGTGGGGAAGGTGGACTTCCCCGGCCACCCTCCAGCGTGCCTTGCCCTCTCTGCCTCTCGGCATTAGCAGGCAGCAGCTGAGCAATGAGTAATTTAAGCTGTCACCTGCTGAACTTTGCAGAAGTTGCAGCCCGAAAGATTTATACTCATCAGAGCCAGCACGGCCTTTTGTGTAACCTGAGTCCATGTAGGACCAGGTCAAAACCTGGTCAGTGTTCAGGCATCTCCCTGATTTCCCATCCCCACAGCCCCCCCGGAGGGGATTGGATTTCAAACGCGCTCTGTGTGTCGTCCTTGAAAGACATAATACAAATAGGTGACACCCCAGGACCAGGCGTCTGTATCAGGGGGCAGAGGGAAGGGAGAAAGGCCCATCTGATCAAAGATGCCCCCAGCCGCTTCGCTGAGGCATGTCCCTCAGGAGGGAGGCTGAAAAGACCAATTTTCACAGATCTCAGCACCAGGAAACAGGCATTTCATCATGAGTTGAGTCATGGGAAGGAGGATTCGGCCAGGCTGCTGCTGCTAAGGCAGAGACAAATGTAATTTATTACTCTGAGGCCTGCTGAGGCTTGGGGAACTCAGGAGGAACATGCAGCATTAAGGAGTCCTGGCCCCCTAGGAGGCTTTTTGGAGAGTGACTAATTGAGATGGGATATTCTCCTCTGCCGGAGCACATTCTGTCCTTTCACACGTTTGTACCATAAAATAAACAACATGTAGGTGTGGGAGAAGAGGCGGCCGTGCAGTTAAAGTGCTGACCTGAAATGCAGGACACCTGGGTTCACTCACAACTCTTGTAGGTGGCTTATACAATTCAGCAAGTCATTTAATCTCTTCCTCTATTGATTCCCCACCTGCAAGAGCTGCTGATAGCAGCACTGTACAGCCAGGTGCTAGGACAGACCCGTGTTCCCGTGTGCATCGTCCCAGTGAGTACCAGGGAGGTGGCTGTGACTCTCCAGGGCGGGTAGGGAGCTGCAGGTTATGCCCATGGGCACACTGATGTCAGCTGGGGATAGCAGTGGAGATCCACCAGCTCCCTGCTGTCTGCAGCGGGCCAGCTTGGAGCCCACTGCATGACAGTGCTTTTGCTATGGGCACAGACGATTGAGAGGTGACACCGTGGATATCCCCTGGCACTAAATCCCTCACAGGGATGTTTCACTGCAGGTCTGTGCTGCTCGTTGAGGTGAGGGCACAACCCACTCTGCCCCAGCCTTCCATGGGGAGGGGCTTGGCTGATGGCAACCCTGGCTGTGCTGGGCTGAGTGCCTCAGGTAACGGATAAATAGTCAGGGGTGGCAGGAGCAGCTGCTCTGACCCAAGGGTGTGATGAAGTGGTGTCATCTGCTCCACCTCAGCTTCTGTGTCTGTGGTGTTCTCCTGGGGGCTCTCCACCTCTGCGTGTTCTTCTGTGTCCTTGTTCAGCCTGGTACCTGTTTGGGACGAGCAGGGCAGTGAGGTTATGCTGAGGGAAGGCTCTGACCTTGCGGGAGTGAATTCATGTCTATGTGCTGTAGTTAAGCCAGCACTGTAGCAGAGTCTCCTGTGCCTGTACTGCAGGGAAGGGGGGCTGGGGAGTCATTAGTAGTTCTGTAATGTATTAAGAATGTTCAGGTGAAGGGGAGCCTTTTGTAGCTGTGCAAGGTACTGGGTGTTTTTCATGTGTGTGATTAACTGATAGTATTAAATGCTGAAGCCCACCACTTCCCATATGTGTGAGCGTGTGTGTGTGTAGCAAGGCCAGGCAAATGACTAATGCAAACCTGAAGAGAGACAGCAGAGCATATTGTAAAGATCAACCCTATTTCAGCTTATGTTCAAATCGGAAATGCCAGAGATTGTTTCATAGTCTTCTGCAATGTTCATTATAAAAGTCCCCAGATGGCAGATGGCTATTAGCTCACTGTGACCTATATAAATGTCAAACGTAAAGCTATTGCCCCAGTGAAAATCTCAAAATAAATAACAACAGGAGGGATGCTGTTCTGCTGCCACCAGGATTTATGGATTATGAATTCATGCTAATTCATCCCAAAGCTGGCAAAAGAATGAATCTTGTCCTTTTGGAGGAATTCACTTAACACCTGCTTGCAGATGAATTCGAGTCCCCCATGTCTGACTCTTCCCTGATCTCTGCTGCATCCCCCTCCAGTCCCAGGCAGCTCTCTCTGGAGGGACAGCTGGTTCCTGGGAAGAGCAGGAGATGTGCAGGGTGGTATTGATTAATGTGAGACAATGCCAGTGTCACTCCCTGCTGACAACAGAGACTTTCTTTTGTTTGCCAAAATGGTGTAACAGCAACTTGAATGGTGATTTCGGATTGTTTTCTTTGCCCTTATTGATCACTGTGGCACCTGTCAGTCAGAAAAGGTGTGATTTTTCTCCCCAGGCTTTTGGGCAGTGGTTGTATGTTTGTAAAAGCCAGCTTGTGCTCATAAGGGCAGTCTGCTTACTTATGTTGGTTTGTTTAGAGGAGAAGGGGTAGAGGAAGAGAGGCTTTTTGCCTAATTGTTTGGTTATCATGTTCTCATAAAAAATCAGAAGATGAATAACACACCACAAGTAGCTGCAGTTACTGCAGCAAAGCTTTTCCTGTCCTATTCACTACTATCAGAAAAGAGCACGATGGAACAGATGCACTTTGTAGAAAGCTCAGAAAATTAGCTGATAGACCTCACCCTGGCCTCCCCTGCAGCACCATCCATCTGTGGTAGCTGTGTCACTGGAGCTGCTCTGAAACGCAGAGGAACGGACCCAGGTCCTGCCACAGCAGCAGAAGTGGGTCAGTTGTGTCCCTCATGCCCATCTTGAGGCCTGAGACCCATGAATCCAGGGCACTATCCTGGGCATCTCGGGTGCCTTGAGCGGTGAATTGAAGTGGTATGTAAACAACTCGGTTGTAGAGCAACAGCTCATGCAATCTATGAGCTCCTGAGTATGCTCAGGGCCCATCTGTACAGGGAGCCATGAGGACAAGCTACTCGTTCAAGATTACAAACAGAAGTTCAAGGTTATTAAGCCCCCATGTGATTGCTCTGCTGCAGAAGAACACGTCTGCAGTTTGCTGCAGTTTGATCTAACCACAGAACTTTGATGTATGTACATTAACTTCATACGTCGGCTTCATTTGTCTCAACTTTCCTCAATGTACCCAGTAGACAAGACCTTTGAAAGGAAAAGAATTGCATTCATGAGTTTCAAGGAATTTGTCCTAAATGGCCCTTTTAAGGTGATGGGCTCGACAGTTTGGCAATCACCATTTAGGATGTTCATTTATATTTATGTTTCTACAGTGTAGAGATGCCTCAGGTGGCACCAAGGACACATAGTGTTCAGCAACGAGCAAGCACAGAAGCAGGCTGAGTTGGTTTTGGTTTTGTTTTTTTTAATAATAATGAAAAAAATAAATTGTGGAATTTGAAAAAGTTGCTTTTTTCCTCCTCAAAAACAGTTTTCACAAAACGAGTTGTTGCTGCTGTCAAAATTCTTTAAGATTCACCAGCACAAATTATGTTTTGTTTTTTCAGTATATTGCTCGGTGAAAAACAGAAATGAGCGGATTTTAGAAATATTTCATCTCCATAAAAGGCACTTTAGTAAACAAACACAAGTGAATATTTTATTAACGTTTCTGATAAAGATATGAACATGTAGTGATATCGTGCAGTGAATGAATCAGCTTATGAAAAACTTAAGAGGAAAGTAGGAATGTGGGTCATTTTTATCCATGCAGGAACTACTTCAACTATAGTTTTCTCACAAATATGAGATTTCATTTTTGAACTGTCACAATAATAAATGTTCCCAAGAAGCATAAACTTTCTTTTATTTCTTAGCACACTGATTTATATTGGCTGAAAGCTTGCAGGCCTCTGAATCTGAGACTCTCTCTTTAAAAATAAACCCTGTGTCACAGCGAGAGGTGTGCTGCTGGTCCCTGGTGATAGCAACGCTGAGAAATGGGGTATATGTCATATACACAGAGTGTGTTGTGTGTGAGGCAACCCTGATTAGACTGCTGCAACACCCTCCGAAAGCCAAGTGAGGCCTTGGAGCACTGTATAGTAAATCCAGGGCTCAAATCTATCGTGTAGTTAATGACCAGAGCTCTAAAAATGTGTATTAAGCATGACATTAAAGTGACAGCGCTAAGTACTTCATTCTAAGTGCAGCTCTGCCTGATATAAATTAGGAGTAATTAAATCTATCAAAAAAAAAAAAATAGAACTGTAGTTGTGACTAAACTGCAGTGTAGTTAACATATGTGTGGCCAAAAGGGACAGTGTAATTTATGATGTGGGTTAGTCAGAAGTCAGGACTGGAAGTAGCTGTATTTACTGTGCTTATTCCGCGGTGCAGCAAGGAGCGCAGCCACGCTCAGGGCTTCCCTGCCACCACCAGCAGTGCACGAGTCCGCTCACCTGGCAAGGAAAAATCCTCTCTGGAGATGGCTGCTGGTGACAAACGTTAGTGTTTCGATGGTAATCCTAGGAACTGAATCCTGGTGACTCTTTGCTGCTTTAACCCTTCTGTTCCAAGTGGCCACTCCTCAGAACAAAGTGTCGTGTACCTCTGGGTGTAAAGTGAGATTCCTCTTCCTGACTCTGTGGAACCATATTCATTGGCACGAACTGACAATTCAGCCTAGCGCAGGAAAAAGTTCCAGAGAAGGTAGGATTTCTTGGATAAACTCTCATTTTGTAGTGGGCTGCCTCTTTACAGGGAAGAACATGCAGTAAGGAAACGAGCAGGTCCACTTCCCGTCTGAGCCGTTCCCACTGTTCCACAGCAGCAGATCAACAGGCTGTTGAAATTGGACTTGAAAATTAATTTCCCCCGAAGCTGTTGCCGACAGCTGACAGGTGAGAGATTGCAGCACTGGCTGCCTGTATGTTAGTTGTGCTCTAACGTGAAATGGAGGTCTTTGAACAACGTCTGCTTGTTTCTCTTTTCTTTCATGGAGCCTGTAATTGCACTATGACAAAAACAGCAGGCAGTGGCTAGTGCCGTGCAGAGACACCGATGCGGCGGTGAGGCCACGACTTCCGAAGCAGCGTAACCGTGCCCGGGCTGATAGCTGGGCAGGAGGGGCTAATAAACTCAGGGTCCTCACCATGTGTCTGTAGTGATCTCGGGACGGAGGCTAGAGCCTCTGACTGGCACTGCAGTGTAGCAGAGCAGCTTACCAGATTGTTATGCTGAAAGGATGGGCAGAGAGCTTCTGTTCCATCCTCTTCTGTCACACTGAACTTCTGTGTCCGGAGAAGCAGCAGCAGAAAGGACAGCAACGACAAGGAACAAACTCCTTATTTTGTGCTTGTGGAGTTTTGACCACGGTGGTTAATTTGCTGCCCTGAGGGTCTGTGCTGGCACTGCTGGGACTTGGGAGACTCCCCCAGGGATGCAGAACTGGGAGGAATAGTGGCAGAATGAGGCCTGTGGTTGTGCCAGGCCTGTGGAGAAAGACAGACAGCTTGGCTGAGAGCAGATCTTTTCTCACAGGCCCAGCTCCAGCTGCCCATGGAAGCCAAGTAAGTCTGTGCAAGACGATGGCATTTGAGGAATCGCCGTGGCTAAAGATGAGGGCATGTGGTTGAAACACCAGCATCCCTTGTTGTCTTGCAGCACGGCAGGGTTAGAGTTAACGTGACCTAGAAGCAGGAACAAAGAAGTCTTTCCTTTTTCATTCTTTGGCATGCCTGTTTCTTGCCTCTCTGAGTATTTGCATGACCATAAATTCAGAGCTCTGGAGGATATTTTCAGCCAAAGACTACATGTGCAGGATACCATAATGTAAACTGCATATGTTGTGAGAAGTTGTTAAATGGAACCAGCAGATGATAATGTGCCCAGCGTTGCTGCTAACATCACTTGATTTCCTCCCACCATAGGTAAAACAAGACCTCTTCCCAATCAATTCTAACTTTCTGACAGGACTATAAATTAAAGAGGAGAATGTTTTTTGGCTACCAGACCTCCACTAGAGACCCAGGAGCTGGCCCCCATTTCTGAGAGCAGCCCTGGTTCTGAGAAAGCTTAGGTGTGTTTAAGCACAAACGGGTTCCACTTGCTGTTTCCCATTTCTGCCTTGCAGACAATGAGACATGTGAAAAAAGTCTGGCACAGCCCAGTACATCTGCCACCTTTCCCAGTCACTTTCCCACTGCTTTTCCATTGCAAATAGCTGTTCCCCTTTTCTGTGTGAATTTAGGGATAATGGGAGCTGCAGTGTTTCCTCCTTGCTTGAGGACGTGCAGCTGTTAAGGCCACGTGGTGAATGCAGCAGAGCCATTTTGAGGAGCTCTCTTAATCAGCTTCAACAAAAATCAGGACTGAAGTGGACAGAAAACTGGCACCCCTCCTGGCCAAAATATTTAGAGGTGCTTATATATCAGGAAAATAATCTGGATGCTTCTCATGCAGTGAAATCCTAGTGGAGACTGGAACACTCAGGTAAAATCTGAAGTTGAAAGAAAAGGGTTAATTTTTACCGTATTGATGGTTTTAAATGTCCTATGCTGTTAGTATTACCAGGTCCTGTTTTGGCTGCTTTGAAAGTTTAATACTGCACATCAAGTAGGCAAAGGTTACTAGGATATTTTTCTTAGGAAGCAACCATGCAATATTGTAACGCTCCAGGCAAACCCATAGTTACAGAGAGAGAAGAAGGCTCCTGCACAGAGAGAAAGCCACCATCAGTACTTCTTCCTGCTATCAGCTCCAACAAAGAGTCTCAGGCTGAAGATCAGGCTCTGATAGCCCTTAGCACAAATACCAGGGTTGGTGTCGGAGTCAGTGAAACTTGCCCCTGGACAATAGTTTCAGAGGCAGCCAGTGATTTCCTTCCCCAGGCCTTAGCCAGGAAGTTTGTTTGTTTGTTTATTGGCACAGGAGTCAAAGGGAGAGTGTAGATTTATCTGAAATGATGTTAACATCTAGAGGTATAACACTACACAGTAATCAAATGCGTATTGAAAGAATGCTGCGACATATGTTTCAGAGTTTGCATTTGTTTATAAGTTGCAGTGGTCAGGAAGATTGAGCTGTGTGTGGGTTGTGTGATTCTCATCTTTGTGGAGGTCCTTTTGTTTCTGGAACATCCTGCTATGAAGTTTCTCGAATTCCTTTGCCGAGGCATTCGATGCAGGTCACTGTCAAAGGCAGGATATTAGGCCAGATGGTCTACCCTGGAAATTGCCTCCTTTCTCCAATTTAGAAAAGAGCTAATTTTTTGTTTATAAGTGCATTTTTTTTGTTTTGAAGCTCAGCTGCTGGGAATCTATTTACCCGTTATCTACTTGCCAAGTCTCCTGTCAAATTGAGATTTTTTCCTTGTGAGATTCCAGGGTATTACAGGCACCTCAAGCAGCACAAGCTGAAGGAAAAAGCTCTGCTTGAGGTGTCTGAGATGTCACTAACTGTTGCTGAGGAAAGGCAGAACCCTAAACTCAAGAGTAGCAAAGTAAAGCAGACGTCGTGTTTGACTTTCCATGTGGTTACAGCGTGCATCCAGTTTGCCTTCATGTTAATTCTCTTTCATTTCCATTTCTGGCTTCAAAAAGTTAATCTGTATACTTACTATTTTGTTACCGTTTGTCACAAAAGCTTCTGAATTAATCTTTAATTGGGTCAGATGTTGTCTGGGGAGCTGAAAGACAATTGCATCAAATCCCCGGTGTGAGGAATGTTCTTGCTGTGATTTGTATCTGTGCAAGATTGCTAAGGTGATAAATCAGTGATGCATTTTACGCTAGGGGCATAAATGCACCTTTTGCAATACCTGGAGCAGGATGCTGGTGCACGGGAGGCACCAGCCCCTTCTGCAAATGTTTCAAGAGCATTACCTGGCATCTCCCCACGATGGGTCAGGAAGGTCTCTAGGGGGATAGACCCAGCCTTGTGCTTATGCACCTGGGCTGGGTGATGCTGATACCACTCTAAGAGTTGGTCGCCCAGAGGTGCAAGGTCTTACCTGGGGGATGCCATCTGGGGTTGGTGGTACTAGTGCTGGGATCCACTGGGTAGCTGAAGGGCTTTCTTAGGGAGCCTGCTCTGTGCTGTTTGGGGGGTTACTGCACCCCAGGAGAGCAGAAAGCTTTGTGCTCTGGCTTAGGGAGAAATGGAACTTTGGCCTTTGAGGACAGGGAAAGATAAATACTCGGGTTACTGCTCTGCAGAGTAAAAGGGTCCTCGGCATTACCAGAGATGATATCATCTATGCTGAATGTAGTGTCCTCAGTGCTTTGTGAGCTCAGAACCCGAGGCCTCCGTTAAATAGATGGGACAGATCCTTAGTTTATGATCGCTAGGAAGTGCGAGGAGAGAGTGCTGGGTCTGCTTGTGACCCCACTGCCTGCAGGGTTTGGATGCTCTTGGATGCAGGACTTGGGGCACAAAGAACCCAGTTCTGGAGTTGGGGCTAGGGGGGAAGCTTTGTAATTTGCAGAAATAAGCCTATGGAGCTGACCAAAAAAAAATAATAAAATAACTGTAACACCTTTAGTATACATGGCATGCAATGTAGCAGCATCTGTCAAAGAAAGATGCAAAAACTTTAGAGAACAGTTGTTCTACTAAGGAGAGGATTAGTTAAGAGGCTTTTTTTATTAAGTCTTGATGATTTGTCCTCAAGGGCAGGTGTTAAACAGCCTGATGGGTTCTGAGCATGCTCTGTCCTCCTGAAACCAAATTATTTAGCTGATAAAGACTGGAAGGAAGGACTCCTGGAAGTGCTGCACGATTTAGGTCCTGTCCTTTCCCAAGGGAAGTTGGGTGCTTGTTTCTGAGACAGCCAGCACTGGAACTCTCATGGGATAAGAAATCCTTCTGCTTTCTTCCTTCTTGCTGGAGTGGGCCCTTTTCATTCCATACTGCCAGTTCCCTGTGATTGAAATTTGAAAGCATGTAGCTGTTAATCTGGGAGTGATTAAAGAGCCTCATTTCTTGGAAGAGTCAGTACTCATCATCTGCCGTGCTGAATGAGCCTCTAACATCCCCTGATCCCATTATATTGTGATTAATTGTGCCAGTTTAAGTCAATAATTCATTTGTTAAAAATAGGCCTGCAAAGTATCATTTGTCTCAGGGGAGATATCAGAATAAAAAAAAAAAAAAATCATTTGATACTTCTCATTAAATTAGTGTTGGGAGTTCTATTGAAGGGTTCTGTTCATGAAACATTTATTGCAGGCTTATTTGATAAGAAGTTGTATTTGTCTAAAATTATGTCTGCTAACAGATGTAACGGCCTGCATTTTTCCATTGGTAATGGAAGTACAAAGAGTCTAAATAAGTGTGTGATCGGGGAGAGAAGTCTGTGGTGATGATAAGGGAGGGTTTTGAACATGTGTTTTACAAAACAGGCAGGAATAATGTCCTCATCGTTCACTACGAAGTGGGGTCCTCTTCTCCCCACTCACTTTTCAGTGTGACAGTGCAGTAATGGGAGGTTTTGTGCCTGTGATGAGAGATGGATGTGCCCCAAAGTCTCATATGTGTAAATGGTTATAAATGTTGCATTCATATTCATTGAGCCATTAAAAATGTTTCAGCTGTAAACGGTTCTAAAAGGAATATATAGGGAATAGCAGCTAGTCTGCTAATGATAATGGCCATAACTGACAAAGACACATGCTTAATATCTTCATCTCTCTAGTCAGTCATACTTTGTATCGCAGTAATATTCCTGGAGATGTGTGGAAGGATGTATAGATTATGAGAGCTCACCAAAGCTGCACAAAACATCCCTTCCGGAGGCAGTCTAGGTGGCTAATGGGCTGTGCAGTCTTTGATTGCTAGGTCACTGATTTAAATCCAGGCCAGGTCACTGAGGGCCAGAAACCCTTACTAGCTAATGGATGTTCAGTGGCCTGCACGACCAGAGCCAAAGGTGGTTTTAATTGCTCTGACCTATCCCTGTCGTCTTTACCAGAGCACCAGCTGAGCGGTGCAGGGCTCTCCCTGGGTGCCGGAGGAGGAGAAATGGGTTATGCTTTGTCCTTTAAAGGTGTGCAGCACATCCCAGCTTGCCGTGGCTGCCGAGAGCCAGCACTACAGCTCACCAGGGCTCTGCCTGCGCAGGCAGCACGGTGCTTGTTGCCGGCACTTCTGTGCCTCAAAGCAAGATCCAACCCCAACAACAGTAGGATAATTTTCCTACAGTCTTGACATCCCTGTAGGAATTTCTTGCAGTGCCCTGAGTGCCACTGGCCTGGCCAGGGCCATGTGTGCTGCCTGGATGCTGCCTCCACAGCTGCAAGAGCCGCTGGCTCTGGAGAAATAAACCCCTTTGGGGTCTCGTACCTGGCTGGTTGCTAGATTGAGTTGTGGCTACAGTCACATGCAGGTTTCTTCCTCTTTCTTTCCTTTCTCCATATACTATTTCTTGATATTTGTTAGCTTACTAGTGATTTATATAAAAGACTCATCACAATTACTAAGCTCCAGGCCCAAGTTCTCATTAATCATCACCCAGAGCACTGAAGGCATCTACTGGGGAAGGTCCTGGGGCACATCCCCAGGGACAGCTGGTTCAGGTGCGTGCCCTGTGCTCACCCTGCCTCTGTTACGAAGGGCTTGTTCTCACCAAAGCTGTCCCTGTCTGTCCTTCTGGGGCTCAACCACAACATGAGTGGTGTCACGCAAAGCAGAGCCTGCTTTGTTTTATGGTGAAAAGTGCTAGTGAGCAGCAGACTGTTTCTGTGCAGGTTACAGTGCAACATGCTGTGTTTTCAACGCTGATTCTATGAGGCCAGCTGAACTTGGCCCATAATTTTTTTCAAGTAATGAGATGAATGATGGGGAATATGTGCTAGGGAAGGAGGCACTGGACAAGACAAGGAAACATTGCACCACTTAAGGAAACGTGCACGTTAAACTAAGGCTAGGTTTGGAAATCCAGTCAAGTCTGATGCCAGGGTCTGTTCCAAAATGTACACGCCCCAAAAAAATCTCTACAAACCACAAGTCTCCCTTCAAAACTAGGCTCTGTGTTTTTTGGTTGTGTCTTTGAGATATTTTATAGCTCTTGCATCACATTACCTGGTGATCTGCCCATCAGCCATGCCGCACAGCGTACAATCCTTCCATTGTTCGAAAGCCTTCTTGTTTGACAGCAAGTTCTATTAATGTGATGTGCTTGGCCAAAAATGTGTCACCACTGAGAACGGGCGAGCGAAAAGCGCCTTTGATGTCTGAGTGACATGTTTCATATGTCTGCGTGGGGTAGAGAGAACATGAGCTGGAGCAGCGATCAGTGGGGGGGGGAAGCAGGATGGTGCTGATGGTCTAACGGCTGTAGGTGCAGGCTCTGCTGGGCTGTCTGTGGACACTGCTCTTGGGCAGAAGGGTTATCTGCATTGCCCTAGTTCTGACGTAAATATGGGCTTAAAACCTTGGCCTTTTAATGTACTCGTGCTACTCCTGATGGTGTCTGTAGAGAAGCAGGATGGATCTTGTTATGCTCAGCATAGCTCAGCTCAGTTAAGTCAATGAAGATAAATCAAGGACAATTTCTATTTGATGAAGCTGCGAGTAAGTCCCTCTGTAAAAACAGCACGGGTTGTATCTACCTCTGATAGATGGCTCAAGGAAGCTAGGGGTGTGCTGTCATTTTTCTCACACTTTGGCAACAATTTGTGTAGCTTCTCTTGTCAATAAAATCTCATTTGAATTGACCTGAATTGACAGATATCTATTGACTTGGACAAGAGATGAATCCAATCAATAAGCTCTTATGCCTCAGGGCAGAATCCAGTCACTAACTCAAGGAAGGTTATAAGGAAATATCCCTGATGTGTTGATTATTCCATAAAATTGTCCACTAGGAGGATTTATGGACATTTGGTTGCTCACAAATACAACATACGGGTCTGTAGGGACCATTAACCTGTTCTAGTCCAACAGTTCTGAGGTTCTGCAGCTCTGAGTCTCTTTACAAGAAGCGTAGTAGAAAGATCAGGTATTGGTGGTGTTTAAATGAATGGAAAGAAGAACTTTGTTGTTGAATATTAATCTGGATACCAGCACCTGAGACGTGCTTGCCCTGTTTCCCCTGTCTTGCTTATAGCTAATGGTAAAAAGCCACTTTGTGGGATAACTCTTCATGTTAACACAGTCACAAACTAGATGGTGTCAGAAGACCAAAGAACCTGTAGCCCCATGCTATAAGAGTTCTATTTTACAGAGAATCGAGTCACAGTAAGCACAAAAGAGAAGAATCAGATACCTGCTGCATGACTCCTGAGTTTCCAAAGTTCCCAGGCACTTGAGCTACACGATGGGATTTTGCTGGTGTTCTGCTCTCCCAGAGAGCAGAGTTTTAGAGCATGCAGAGCTGGCTTTACCCCCAGTTCTCAAAGCACTGTGCCTGTCAGGTGCTGTGTTTTGTTAAAGCCTGTCCCATACTTAACTGCCAGGATGCTGGGCAGCAGTGAAAATCTTGCCATGACTGTGTATCCTCTGCGCTTTGAAATCCACTCCTGTGGCATGTGGGACAGGAAAAACCCTTGTCTTGGTTTTACTGTTACTTTCTGATTTGAAGCTCAAATAGAAGAGGAAAAGGCCACAGTTTTCATCCATCAGCAGTTTATATAAGTGATTTTTCATTGAAATAACAGAGCAAGGTGTGTCCCAGCTGGGCCAAGACTAAGACAGTTGTACAGCTCACTGCAGCGTCAGGGACCGCCTACACCGACCCACCAGCAGACCCAGACTAACCCTGTCCTGGCTTTGCTATCGTCACTGCAATCGTCCCACTGGGAAAGTTTTTGCTGGCTGATTTAAAAATAGGACCTAAGTTTTATGACTCTTCCTTGCTTACCCTGAAGTACCTGAATTTAAGAGGGGCAAACTGCTTGGTTTCAACGGGTAGAGGCTGTAAACTACACTTGGAGCTGTGGTCCCGCCTTCGTGCGGGGTTTGCTCTCTGGAAGGGTCATTCGGGCAGTTGGAGAGTCCTGCACTGGCCGCCTGGGGCTTGAGAACCCAGTTGCATGGGAAGAGGTGTTCAGCAGACAGAACAGGCTTCAGCCAGGAGGCCAATATCAAACCTAGGCCTAAAACCAACGCGGGATGTGAAAGATGGAAAGTCCCCAGTCAAGCGAGTGCCTCGGCCTGCCCGCAGCCCCCGCAGAGAGGGGACTGTGGGGGTGTGAAGAGAGGCAGCGGGGGCCCTTTGGAGACCACTCCGAGCCCCGGGTGAGAAGGGACGTCTGTCAGGCTGGTCAGCTGCCTCGTGTGAGGGGCTTCAGGACAAGCTGGCTGTGAGGACATTGGGTGGAGATGGAGGGATAACCTCCCTCGTTCCCCGCAGCCAGCGGTTAGGAACAACTTTTACTTGCAGTTGTGGGTTGGATTTGAGTTGGTGTGCTAGAGGTCAGAAGCTGTCACTGCCATCCCTTTAAGTCATCCTCTGTCCCTCTGTTCCCAGCCGTCGTGAGGCTGCCTGTCAGCAAGGAGCATAAAACAGATTGTGACACAGGGCAGTGATGTTTTTTAACAATCCTATTATGAAAGACAGAGTGCTCCCATTTCCTTTGCAGCTTTTATCAAGACTTCAATTGCTGCCAGGGGAGAAGCAGGGGGGAAAAAAAACCCTCACTGCTTTTATTTTATTTTTAATTTTTTTAAGAAAAGATTTTGCTTAGTTACTAAATTCCTCCCTAAGTCTCCTCAAAGCAGAGATCCAACAGTATCCCTATTAAATTATATAGAGCGAGTCCAGTCCTTGGCTGTCAGCGGGACCCATCAGTCCTAATTTATCGCCCCAGGAAACACAGTACAATTATGGTAATAAATAATAATAGGATTCAGTACATGACAACATGAATGATGGAGCCTCTCAGAACTCATTTACATTGCTTTGTGTTGCAATCACCCTGCTTCTAATGTAATGCCAAGCAAATGAGCCTTTTTGAATATTGTGCAATCTATTGCAAGTCAACTGGCACAAAACTCACTCAATAAATCATGTTCAAACACATGCCTCTAATGACAGGTAAATCAACAATGAAGTAATTGCATTTAATGTATTGAAATACTGGACAAAAACAGTGACCTCAAAGTGACTTTTTGTAGAAGGTTTGATATAGTTGCAATGGCAAATGGGTCTCTTTTTTTTTTTTTTTTATCAGGCACTTCTTGCTCAGATGCACACGTGAGAATTAATGATACAATTTCCTTCGCACACCTTGATTTACTGGCTGCTTTCTGTCCCAGCCCTACGCCTGACGCTCGCAGCGCTGGCTGCTGGGAGGCTGCTGGTGCAACCCTCGTGTTGCAGCTCTGGGGACTAAATCCTGGGCTCGGTTACAGGTTCTCAGAGGATCAATATACTGGATAATCAGTGACGCACCAGGTTCTCTGATGCTGCAGAGCGGTGTGACTCCATCAAAGGCAATTCAGCTCTACCAGTGTGCAGTGGTGGGGTTCTGGTCTGTTGCTTTCAATTGACTTTGTTCAGTTTCCCCAGTTTCCGTGTTCCATTTATTTCAATAGCAAAGGCAGAAGATGGGTTGGACTGTGGAGCAGGGGCTTCTGTGGTGCCTACTATCAGCCCCTCAGGTAGTTTTGTATGTGGTAGGGTAATTTTTTCTAGGTTTGGTTTCTGTGTTGGGTTTTTGGTTTGTTTGTTTGTTTAACTATTATTTATTTATTTTTGATTTTTCTTTTCCTGGGTGGCTGGAGGATGGAGGAATACATGTGTTCAGGTTCTGCTTAAACCAGAAGACTGTTTTTGCTTTGCTGGCAAGGACACCATTAGACTTATTTCTGATCCTTAATGGGATGTTTCAGGAGAGAGTTTAGACCTGATTCCCCCATGCATCACGCAGACATTGCACCTCTGCAGACCTTGTTGGGACCATTTCCTACCATGCTACACTGAGGGAAATGCGAGGGTATTTTCTGCTTCTTCACAAGCTTGTTACTGGCCACGGGGATCACGTCAAGGTCAGCTGGGCTCAAACAGTACTCTACATGTGCAACTAAAGGTACTCGGATGAAATGGTGTTGTCCCGGAGGACCTTGCTCAAGGAGAAGCTCAGTGCTCTAGCAGAGGTGTTTCTGTTTGTGCTGCCTGCTCCCATCCCCGCAGCTGACCCGGCGGGTTGGGACAGATCCTGACCTTCCCCGCGCCTGGCTCTTTGCAGCCATCCGTGACCGAGCCGAGGGGCCAGCTGGCCAGGCTAGGCACGGGTGACTAGCGTGCAGAAACGGGGCCAGCAGCACGAGAAGAAGTGCTCTTGGCAAAACAGTTCCTCAGTTGTCGTTGCCCCATAAAAACATGGTATCAGCAGCGGAAAGTTTTAAGATAATTTTTGCAGGCTAATGGAGAAATGACTTTGCAGATTTTGGCTCTGACTTTATTCCCTTACCCTTCCCTTGCAAGGGAATTTGGCAAGTGTCAAAGGTCTCCTTGGATTCTTGAGGCAATGGAAAGGTTTTACATATCCCCAGGCTTGACTGTCTCTGCTGATAGCTCCCATATGATATAAACTGATTAGCAAAATGTCTCGAGTCAGGACAAAAGAACTATTAACTAAGAAAAAAAAAGAGAAAAGAACAAGAAATTTCTGCAATTTTAGAAAATTGTTACCAGTTGTACTTACCATCCAGTTTTCTCCCTGGCAGGAGGAGTGTCAGGATGCAATCACCCACTGTTCCTAGACACAAGGACTCTAGGAGCTCAGCAACAGCTACTTCCAGTCTTGATCTTGTGGCAGTTTGGGGGGCTTTGTTGCTTTTTTTTCCTAGCTGTTAGGATGGATTCCTGTCATCCAAAGAAGATTCCTATCACCCATAGAAGCACAGCAGGCACTGGCAACAAGGCTTTCTGCAGCCACAGAGAGAGGTGAACTCCTCACACAAATGGGTTTGGTGGTAGTTACTTTGGTTGGGGCTTTCTTAGGCTGGGCTACAGGCTGGGAATCTGAGCTAAAGTTGTAGTTTAAACTTTTGTAAGTGTCGACTTTATTTTCTTGCTGGTTTTAAGAGCTACCACTGGAGGAAAAAAAAATAAATATATATATATATGTTTTTAGATGTAGTAGTGTGAATATCAGCCTAGATAAAGTCAAGCAGCTGCAGACCAGATCTGGAGTAATGGAGGATGAAGAGTTGGAGCCTGGTTTTGGTCCGCGGTTTTGCCTGGTGTTTGTAAACCCACCTCTCTCTCCAAGCTGCTCCGGACAGTCCGTGCACGCGCGGAGCCGTCTGTGCCATCACACCTCTGTTCCCCTCTGCAGGCAGCAGCTGGGTAGCAGCGTGCAGCTCCTGCAGCCTTTCCCTGCCCAGATAGCTCCCCCCTCCCTCTGCCTTCCCCAAGCCCCCCAGTGTGAATTAATGTCAGCAGTTTGGCGGCAGGAAATAGACTCACTCCCCTTGTCATTTTATTACGCAGCTCCCAAGAGCCAATAATCAGGCTCTGGCTGTGAAAAGGCCCCGGCTTAGGCAGCTTGATTAATGACTGGGGGTCACTGCGCAGCACCTTTCCCACTGGATCTCTGAAGCACACATACAGCCCAGCTGGAAATGAACAAGAGTCTGAAAGTGAGGAATAAAGAGTCTGAACAATCGGGAACTGAAAACAGCCCCAGCCAAGACAAAAGGGAGGAAATGCTGCTTTTGCAGGCGTCCTTCAGCCGAGAGTTGGGGTTTTTCCTCCCTGCAGTGAAGTCAGTGAAGTTGCTGCATTAACTGCTCTGGAGACAGGGAAGGGTGCTGCAGGATTTGGGAAATTCGGGATTGTGGCATAGGATTTGGGAAATGTGAATGCTCCTTTTCCTTTGCTGTCCCTCTACCATCCATTCTGTTTATACCCGCCTGCTGAAAAGAGCTGTGAGCAGCCAGCAAACTGAAGTCCAGTGTTTATGAAACACTGGGGTGGGGTAAAATGGGAAATAAAACTTCAAAGGGCTTGAATGCTGTGAGCAGCATTCTCTTCTGCATCTCCAGGCTCTAGCCCAGCCCACGCTGCATTCCCTGGCCCCTGGAAAGGGCAGGCTGGGAGACTTGGATCCACTCCCCATTTTCTAGGACCAGGGAGTCATTTCTCCTCCAGTACCTTTTCTTCCTAGGTCACACTGCTTCTTCTGAGAAAGGCTTCTCCCTGCAGTGCTTTGACAGCAGCCTGCTGGGTAGTTCAGCTCCCCTCCCTGCTTCATGCAGCAGTGGTCAGGAGGAGGCAGGACATCCAGCCCTGGGTTATTAATTCCCCCCTCCCAGCAATGAAGTAACAGGCCAGTGAGTGCTGTTCAGGGGTGATGTCATTGGCTCTCACAAGAGGCCCGGGGAGGTGATCTGCCTTCAGTCGTATTAACCCCCAAGCTTTTCTCTTCACTTGCTCAATAATTACTCTTTGCTTTCTTCCCCCCCACGGCTTTGCCCAGAAACCCGGCTGTGGTGTGCAGTGCAGGCTCTTTGCTGATAAAGAACCAACCCTTAGGGGTGGGCCTAAGGTTGGGGCTTTTTGCTCTCTTGTTTTTATAAACATTCTCCAACCTGAAGCCACAGGCCAGAGACATCATCGTGGTTCTGTTCCCCTGCGCTCAGGTGCAGCCCGGGAGACGTGTGCTCAGTAAGTCTGACCTGCAGAGACAGGAGGGGCAGAGGTGGTGATTTACAAAACCCAGAGACAGTTCAGCACCCTCCAAAGTGTAAAATACCATTTTTGTCATGTGAGTGTAAACTTGGAGCAGTGCCATAGAGATGAATTAAGTTCTTGGCCTCTCTGGAGTTACTACACGTGCACCAGGATACCTGCCAGCGACCGACTCAAAGACCCTTTCTCTTACAGCGTGCAGTTCTCTGGTTCACCTCTGGGGCCTTGTTTGTGCTCAGAAGTTTTGTCTGTTTAAGAGTAGTGGTCTTGAAACCACTCCAAATGCAGTAACCTCTTGTGTGAACAGCAGGTTCACTTCAAGCTGGACTAAGAGCCCCACCACAGCACAGCCCTTGTGCCGGGCTGCTAAATCCGTTCAGTTATCCATTGCCATTGCAGGTGCATCAGCAGCAGCAGTCGCTCTTCTTTGTATGCACAAATGGAAGTTAACGTGCTTGAACTGTAACATATTTCATTGAGATTTAACTTAATACGACTTAACTTCTGTTTGCTCTCATGATTCACAGTGGCTTGACTCATGGTGAGGGTGTTGCTTGCACTGCATTTTGGTCTTTGCAAAAGAGATGTGAAATGTTGTTGTTGCCCTACTTTGCAGAATGAGGAGATACAGTGAAAGTGGGAGAAATCAGTCCAATAGCACTCAAGAAACTGGCAATCAAGAAGGCCTGTCAGTCATGTGTAGGAACAGAGGGAGATTTTGGATTTAATTCACCTCAAATTTCAGTTGATTCTGCACAAGTGAGTAGTGATTTTTGATTCACTGTGGAGAAGAAAAAAATGCTGATTTTGCTGGCTGAGTCAGCTCTTACGAATCTGATTTGGGTATGGCAAGTTTTACTCTTTTGTTGTTGAAACAAAATAAATTAAAAAAGCATCTTCATCAGGAGAAAAGGTGAAATTTTGCCTTTGAACTGATCTTTCTATTTTGAGGATATAATTTCCCACTGAGAGGCACTTCTATGTAAAACAAGCTGGGTTTGAGGTGGCACGGGAGAGGAAAGGAGAAATGAACTGATAAAGTTTCCAGGACCTTAGAGAGTACTAATAGGAAATGTCTCTCTGGGCAGTCACCTCCCCACCCTGGTTCTCCACCCCAGCCACCCACCTTTCCCAGCACTCTGTGCCACCCTGCCGTGTCCAGCCAGCTCTACGTGACTCGAGCAATGTGGTTTGCACTGCTTTCCTTGAGAGAGTATTTTGCAGTCTAACAGAGCTCACCAATAGGGAAGATTTCCTGGTAATCAGTCTACATTTTCCTTTGCTTGCTTTCATCCTGTTGCTAGTTAGCTATAACCCGTTGGCCCGTTTCTCCTTGGTGAAATGGCCCTAGAAACCCACGTCCAGCATCTCACAGTTTCCCATTTCCTTGCCAGTTGCCCATCCCTGTCTCTCCCCATCACTCACAGTTTCCCCGGACAGGCTGGGCCAGCGTGTCGGTCGTGTCATCCAGCTGGGACAAAAGGTGCCCTGATTTCCAAAGCCAGCACCTTCGGAGCAGGGAGGTCAGTCTCAGAATTTGCTGGAGCTTCAAAGAACTTGGGTCAAGATCCAGCAAACTCAATACCCGAGGAAATTAGGTTGCTAGGATCCGAAGATTGTTTATTATGCTCTCAACTTTAATTAGCTGTAAGTAACATCATGTCAGTGTTCTGCCACAAATGCTAAAGCTGTCAAGGCAATTTTACCGAGTCTGGCAGCTTAAATCAGAAACAAGAAAGTCAACATGTCAATAATGGATCTAGACATGATGGATATATTAAAGGGGAAACCTAAAAGTTCTGGATTTCATTATACTGACTTTGGCTCTGAAAATGTATGCCAGAGAAATCTGCACCTCATTGGAAAAGCCCCTTGGAGATATTGTTCTCAATTATGGGGCACTTCTCCTCATCTCCATGCAGTTGGTTTCTGCACTGTATACATTACAAAATCAATTAAGGAAAAGGGCAGGGGTGGAAATAACCTGTTCAGGTTCCATTTCTACAAATACATCTACAGAGGTAGAGAGGATGTGGTGAATCTAAGGATGGGACTGTTGCTGCCTTTTAAGAAGGAACTTTAAAACCCCCAAAGAAAATGCAATCATCCTTCACTCCAGGCATGTTCAGAGATGGGAGATCTTGGTCCTGGTGCACAAAGCTCCTTTCCCCAGTTCTGACCTGGGAAAAGAGCTTTAACATGAGCCCAGGTTCCAGTCGTGTGTCCCGTCCCGTCCCCCCCCCCCATTTAAGCTTTCGTAGTGTAAGTACCATAAAATGCACAAATATAAGTCAGGCCTTTTAATACTTCCTCCAGCTCATGCTTTGTTGTCTCTGAGCCAGAACAGTTCTGTCAGTGCTTTGGTAAGGCTGATATTTCAGATCAATGCTGTGCTTTTTCTGAAGCTGCCTTAGGAAGGGGCTGGCATCTCGGCTGCTAGAGCAGCGCGACTGATGCCAGAAACACAAGCACGGGCAGAGGCCTCGTCTCTCCTCTGTGCTCTCTCCTGTCCTGTCAGCTCACTCAGAAGAGGCTTTATTTGAATGTAGAAGTTGTTGGGTGTGAGGCTGCAGTGGAGAGTCACCAGGAGATGTCTGAGCTGTGGCTGCAGGGGATGTGTGTGGGAGAGAGAAAGTGCAAGAACTAACTTCCTTTATATTTCATTAGTTTAATAGTTGTTTATTTTCTGACATGTCCCATTTTAAGTGTATTTTGGCTTGTGTATTATACATATGTCTATTAAAATTAAGCAGATTTGCCACGGTCTGACAATGTTAATACTGCTCTGAAAATATAAACAGATGTTTTATGAGCTCTCAGGTTGTGGGTTAACCACAGCTGGCTTGTGTGCTTGTCGAGGAGCCCACGCTCTCCAGTACCTGGTGGGAAAGTGTCCCTGTGTCCTTAGGTGGGGCTGTCAGCAGAGAAGTGGAGGGTGTCTTGCTTTACCCTAGCAGCTGTAATGGCTGACTCGGGGTTTGTTTTAAAATCTGGAAGTGTATCATTTCTACAAAAGGACTAAAGAAAGGCAGAGCATTTAGTAGAGCTGAACTGGTCTCTTGGTTCAGCAAACCAAGAGGTGTACACCTGCCAGCCTGGGAGTAGCTGGATACCCTGTGTGCTCAAATCCTGCTCTGGGCTCCCCTTCAACCCTCGTGTCACGGAGCTTTCGGAGCAGACCAGGGCAGAGCATCTGCAGCCACCTTGGGCAGGGTGACAACTGAAGGACCCAAACTAGAGTGTCAGTCCCAGTAACCACTGATGCTGCTCCTGTGCTGACACATGGCTCACGGAGGCCACTGATGCCTTGACTACTCTGTTGACAATCAATTCCTCTTTCCGTGCAACTCTAAACCAACGTGCACACATTCGTTTGGTAATTGTCAGGGACTTGCTTTTGATCAGCCTTCTGTGACCTGTTGGTTTATTTCATTCCAGTTCCAAACTGGTAATCACACTCGACTGAACTCTCTGGACCTAGTTACAGAGCTGTCTACTGTATCTTCTCATCACTTGACATTTGGTCATGTGTCAAATGTTTTACATTTTTAAAATCTATTTTGCTTTTTGTTCTTTCATGGAAGTACTTTGTTTTTCTGATGGATTTCTGTTCTTATTCACTGCATTTGGTTTGGGGTTTGGTCTGAACTTTCTTCCCTTTCTGTTGCCTGTTTTCCATCAGTTGATTTACAGCCCGTTCGTGTCGTGTAGCCGCAGTGCTGCGGGAATCTGCCGGCCAGCTCAGCTCTGAGCGCACGGCCCCGCTTAGTGCTGTGTGGGGAAACTGGTTCGGGCCCTCCACGTGACACAGCTCCAGTCTGTCTTTAACAGGCACTGGTTTTGAAGGCTCAGCTTCAGTGCTGCTAGCGTCAGGGCTGTCACTTGCTCTGCATTGTACTCCATGTGTGGTACAGGGCTGATTCTTGTGTGACCCCACCTTGGGCCCTCGCTACCGGGCCTTCCTTTCTGCTCAGGCTGGTGCTGCAGCTGCTTTTCCCAAAGTTTAGCAGTACACTGTGGCTGTCATGGAATCAACATTTGGCCCCTTTGCTCAAGCTTTCTGTCTCTTCCACCTTTGGCTCTCCCAGATGTTGTTGGTCATTTCCGGGTTGTAATTAATAATAATAAATCAACAGAGTCCATCAGGGCTGGCTATTTCCTGCCACCACTTGAATTAGAGGGCTGTGCTTTGTTGGGTTTTTTTTTTATTCCAGATTTTCCAACTGTTGGTCAAGGGAAGCTGTCATATGGGGACTGCTGGTTAATAATAAACCCCACCACATTTCCTCCCTGGGAAAGTAACATCTTCACATCTGCTTTTGGGTGGAAACAGCTGTTCTATCCAAGCCTTGTCTATCTTGAAAAGAGACAGGCATTCTGGGAAAGTGTTCCAGCTGGGCGGGTTTGCTCTTCTCTTTTTTTTTCTCCTTCCTTTTTTTTCTTCCCCCCCCGAAATCTTTCTGACATTGATACGCGCCAAGCAGCCAGCAGTATCCAAACATTTGCCAGGCATTTGTCTCTTGCACAAAACTGTATAAGCAGCCCAGGAAAAGTCATGAAAGATGCAATAAGATTGGGGGGGGGAGCGGGGAAAGGCTGCTTCTTAAGGATGCAAATATTTAAGAAAGGTGTTATCAACAGCATGAATACACAGGAGCAAAGCGACCAGAGCCAGTGGAGCCTTAGCCTCTACCAGTGGGTAAGAGTGAAGGAGTCCTGTTCCGTAACAGAGTTTCTATTAACACAGCAGCAAAATTAGGTAGGGAAGGGAAAACTACACAATGCTTCTGAGCCAACCCTAGTTCAGTAAATAAATGACTATCAGATTATAGTGGCAGATATTACTGAGCTGGATAGGCACATTCAGGTGACTGCAGCAAATATTTTGCTTTATCTTAATGGAGAAGTCAATGACTTTCTCATTGCAATATCCCCAAGGCAGCTGCAGAGCACGTTGCGCATTGCAAGCGAGGAGAAGTGATGCTCCAGGTTGCTGTACCACCTCTGTTTCAAGTCACTAGCAATGTACTTACTTAAAATGCATAAATCTGAATTAATTGTCTCAATTTCAGTGGCTTGACCCCATACCCTAGAGTAGTGACAACAGTATTTTGCCCTGAGGCACCTAACCAAAGGATAAAAATTGCCATTGCCGATGTTTGCACCCTACTGTGGACTTTAATTTCTTCAGAAAAGGAAAGGTGTCTTGCATTGTGCTTGTACCCACTGTAGTGAAGTCTCCAGCATAACTGAAGCTCTGCATACCCCATCAATGCAAACAGGCTAAGTGTGACAGTGCTGCTGCTGCAGCTGCATCTCCAGTCTTTATCTTCTCAGCCCATAAACAGCAGCTCTAGCGAGATGAGACAGGAGAGCTAACAGCTTGCTGGAGCACAGCTCACGCCGCCTGCCACCGTTTGCTTTGCTGGTGCTCCCACTTTGAGTTTCACTTCACAAACACTTCTACTTCCAAGCTCCACTTTTACAACTCGGGTTCAATCTCTCACTTGCATGTGCTACTGTTCCCTTTGAGAGGCTTTCAGATCATGACTGGAGCTATCAGGACTATGCGGAGCTTCTCCCTGCTGCCAGATACTCTGCCCAGGTCTTGCACTCCTGATGATCCCTGGAGCCCTTGGGTTGTCAGCAGCAGAGCCCGTCTGTTCTTCCTCTCAGCTGGCGTCAGCGTGAGCCAGGGTGATGGTGGAGGAGAGGAACCTTTGGTGAGCCAAGACACTGTCCCTGGCTGCTGCTTCCTGGTCCTCTTACCCTGCCTGGAGTGGACAACTAGCCAGTGGTGAAAGCAAACCAGCTGCAGAAGTTTTCAGGGAGCCTTAGGCCCTCCTTCCTCACTCACCCCATGGGTGCTTTCTGTGTTGCATGAACATTTGCTCCTTGTCGCTCGAGGGGAAGAGCACAGTGTGTATCAAAGCCAACAGTGCTCCAGCAGTGAAAATGTGAGGAGAGCTGCTAACAGCTCAGGAGAGGCTTGCAATGCTTAGAGTGATGAAACAGAACCACAGCGGTGTGGCTGCAGACTATCTAGGCCAATTACTTATTTTCTTGTGGTCAATGCTACTCCTAGATAAAAAACCTGCAGCTGTGGGCTTGTGTGTGCCCCCAGTGTCACCCTGACTGGCTGCTGCAATCCTGAGTGTGTGTCAGGCTCTGCCTTTGCTGGGAGAACTGTCACTGGGAGCTCCATGCCCTGAGGCCCAGCGCAGTGTGAGAAGTCAGCAGAAGCCCTGCCAGGCAATCGACTCACTTTTTCTTTTCTTTCACCGCCGTTCCCCCCCACCCTCCGCGTTTGGATTGCAAAGGATTCCGAGTGACAGATTTTGTGCAAAGAAGGAAGAGCATAAATGGAGCGAGACTGGCAGCGTCTACCAGCACCCCTCGTGCCCATCACTGCTGGGTCTGGCCCAGCTGATGCTGGTCAAAGTCCTTCCAGCACAGACCCGGCCCAGCACAGACTCAGTCCAGCACAGACCCGGCCCAGCACAGACTCAGTCCAGCACAGACCCGCTGCTGTACACACGATCGATCGCCGAGGGACGGAGGCAATGGGGCAGGCGAGTGGGGAGCGACTGCTGTGCTGGGTTGGCAGCCCCACGGCAGCAGAGCAGTTGCCTGGGGCAGCGAGAGAGCGAAGCGGTGGCTGACTCAGGGTAGATATTTTCGATTGTACTTTCAGTTGAGCTGGGAGCCTGTGCTGCTGCTGCTGCTGGGATATACGATGCAAAAATAACCAGCACAGGTAAAGATAATCCCTTAGCCAGCATGGAAGGGGGGGATGTGCAGGATTTTTAGAAACAAATCCTGAAGGCTGCAGAGGAGAAACACCCTCTGTCCATCTGTGCAAGGCTTATCTCGTTAACACGGCGTGCAATCCTCACACCTTCTCCTCTGGATGTCCCAGGAATCTTCCCGCCCCCGACAGATGAAAGTTCCTGTGGTGGCAGTTGCTGCGTTGGTATAACGACCTGCACTGCAGACCAAGGGAAGCTGAGGCACGTTGAGATGATCTGCTTCGTCGTGGCTGCCCTGTGCATCGAAGGCCGTGCTGGAGAAGCAGAGCTTGAACACCTTTCACCCTGTTCCTCTTCCTTCATCCACAGCCCAAGCCATCATGTAGGTTCTGTGAAAAGGCTTACAGACCGTCATTTGTGGGGTTGTCTTGGAGGATGCAAAAAGGTCATCAATTATGACAGTGTTTTGTGCATGACATCAACATAAAGTCCTTTCTGGGAGCTCTGGAAGGCCAGTCTTGACTTGCAGGTTTTATACATCCCTTATTTGTAATCTTTGCAACCATGTGAAATGTTCTCCTTCCCTCAACATTCAGTTCGTAGCTCCCAGCTCTGATGGGACCCATCACTGCTCAGTGGAGGCGAGCGAGGCTGGGGTGGCTGACAGCTACGCTGGCCTGGCTCACCTGCTGCATCACAGGAGGTGACACCAGAATTCCTCTCCTTGACCTTTGCCTGCCCAGTGAACAGTTTCTTCCTAACACTAGCACACGGTGAACTCTGGATCTTGCTGTTTACAACCTCCACCCCGGTAGCCCAGCAGAGGACAGGCAGGGGCCCAGCTGGGCCACTCTGCAAAGCCTCCACTACTCTCTGGGGAGTGGTCAGAGGGGTCTCGTGGACCCCAGCCCAGCAGTGGGAGCTGTGGCTGGACTGGTGCCGGGTCAGGGAGCACGGCCCCAGCGCGCATCTGCCTCTCTTGCCTCTGACTGGGCTGCAAACCTGGCGAGGCAGAAGAGCGAGGAGGTGGCTTTGCCAGCTGGATAGGGATTTATGACTGCAGAGGCACTTTCCTCCTGCACTCTCCCCTCCTGTGCTCAGGCGGAATTAGTCAAGCCACGCGCACCCACTGCCAGGCCTTGTATGGATGAATTCACACATTAGAGCAGGATTTGTCTCCCTCCGCTCCCCCTCCGGCATCCTGCCACCTCCAGCCCCGGGGCCTGTGTACAAAGGAGCGCAGCTCACCCGCTCGCCAGCTCCCTCCAGCTCCCTCCAGCCATGTGTTGGACCCCGTGAGCTGGCTTGTGGCATTTATTAGCAGGAGCAGAAAAGTGCTTGCCTCATCACAGCGAGCAGCTGGAGGCAGGAGGGTTTTCAAAGGCATGTGACTGACCTCTACCTCGGCTGCCGGGGCCTGGGTATTGCCGACTCAGTGGAATTTTTTTCTTCTTCTTCTCTCCGTCTCTCTCTCCCTCTCTCGTTCCTTTCCGCAGTGTCCTGACCTTGTGAGGCCTTGGTCTCCCCCCTATCCATCTCCCAGCGCTCAGTCTCTCCTGTGAACTCATGCTGGGAGATTAATTGCCACTATCGCCCCTAATCCATCACACTTCCCAAAGATTGTTTTGACATCTAGTTAATTTTTGGCTGATGATTTATCAAATTCTTATTACCGTGCTCTGAAGGGGCTCATTTATTGTGTTGATTCATGGTAATGATAAAGGGGAACCTTTTTGAATTTTAACTACATTCCCTCATGTTCTTCCCAGCACAGCTAAAGAGGAAAAAGGGAAAAAATATAGCTGGGGACTCTTAATTCAGAGAGTGAAAAGGGAAGGGGGGGGGAAAAAAACCTTTATCCTCCATTATTTGTTTGAGAGCCAAAAGTCCTAAAAGAGGTTAATATATATTAAGACATATTTTTAGAGTTCTGGTCTGGACTGTGTTTCAAGAGCATCCCCCCAAGGCTCTTTAAAACATTTATTGCCCTGTAATATTACCTAAATGTCTACTACCATTTTATTCAAATAGAAGTTAATGCTAAATGATGTCAGTCATGTACCAGTGGAAATGTAAAACATGTCTCTCTGCCAGTCCATATGGCAATTCCAGCTTTTAAAAGTACACAGAGAATTTTCTACAGCCCTTTATGTCATTCCCCCATCTTTGTTCCCACCTATTTTTAATTTGCTGCGCAGTTTTTAATAAGCCCAGATGGTGAAGGAAACAGTCAATGGCCATTCTCTCTTTTCTCTCCAGGCAGCTCGGGGAGTTAGAGCCTTTGCACGGGGGGAGAGAACCGTAGCAGGGGGTGCGTGAGGGTTCCTACAGGGTTTGGGGAGGGAGCCGTGAGGGGCAGTGGGACAGTGGGACAGTGTCACCGGAGCTGCAGTGACCCCAGACGGGTGTCTGCTGAAGTGGGATTAGTGCAGTTTAGGGCTGAGGACAGAGGCAGGAAGAGGCTCTCAAAAGGCGCTCCAGGGATGTAACAAACAGCCGTTGTCAGCAGCCCGAGCAGTGCCCTCCTGCACGGCCCGGTCTGAGGGCTGGCTGCTCGGGAGGGGACAGATGCACTTGTTCAAAGCCCTGAGAGCCTGAGGCTTTAGCTCCTGGTTCTGCTCCGGCCTTCCCCCGTGACTGCAAGCGGCAGCGTACGCGCTGGGTGCTTTAGCTTCCTACTTCTGAACAACAATAATGATCTTGCCTTTTATCCATCTGTCTTCGCTGCTAAGCTGCAAGTTCTTTGGGGCGGAGACTGTCTCTTCTCTGTACAGACACGCTGGCTGACAACAGGCCTGGGCACTAATCCAGGAGAACTGGAACAATGAACGAGAGATAAGGAAAGTAGAATCAAAATAGTGGGGAGAAAGCAAACAGTGCCTTTTTATCAATTCAGTTTTCAACTTTAGCAGATCATTTTATTTAACCTTTAGGGACCCTGTAGGATTCATTACCAAGGCACGGAATTCATCACAGAAGAAGCCGTGAGCATCCAGCTAAGGGCTGGAGGAAGGAGATGGCTGATATATTCTCTGCTGCAGTCGGGTTTAGCTGCAGGCCAAGGTTGTGCTGCATGTGGCAGAGCAGACTTGCTGGGCTCCGCGCTGGGTTCTGCCATCAATTTCCCGAGACAAATCAGTTTAGAGCTCTTGGGTAGGTTGTTCTACCAGTGCGGGGAGCTTTTTTTACCAACAAACGCGTACAGTCATTTCCATCAAAAAGTGGTATTGTTAGGTGTGAAAACATGACAAAAATGCCATAAAAGTACCTGGGGTTTTGTCTTAAATAAATTCTTGGAAGTTATCAAAAACCCCAAACACAACACTCCCCAGAAAAACCCCTAAACTCCCCCATTCTCCTGACGATCCGTGCAGGATTCCTTGGGAAGCCAGGTCCCAGCTGGCAGCGTGGAGCACCCGACTCGTCTGGCAATCTAACGAGTCCTGCTGGGGTTCAGGGCACAACTCCTCCGGGCTGGGCTCGCTGCTGTGGCTGCAATGACCTGTCTGGGCAGGCTTTGTTACATGTTACCATGAAACAAGCAGATTGAATGCAGTACCAGTTTGGGGTTACCATGCTGCTGGAGGCTGAAAATTGCTGCTCGCCAGGAGCTCTTCCACAGACCTTCCCAGCTCTGGGGACAGCTCCTGGCAGAGAGACCAGGTGGGCACCTTGCACCCATAACTTACCAGTTCATGGGAGGTATGCGGGAGTAAATCAGGAGTAACCCTGTCCAAATTGGAGCAGGATCCCCACTGGTGCAGAGCAGAACCAGTCCCATAACAACCAGTGCTATTGCAGTTCCGGAGTGAGCTTGGAGCAGGACAGAAGCTCATGAGAGATTGTTCATTTACATCACACCCTCTCCTTATCTTTTATTTTTGTTCTTCTCTCTTCTTCTCCTCCTCTCCTCTCCCCCTTCTTCCCTCCCCCTCGTACTCTGCGCCTCTCATTTTCCATCCCTTTAAATGAGGTCACCCTGACTGAATGAAGGACGCAGGGAGCGGGAGAGGTCACGCATTAGCACTGCTATAACTGCGCTGCTACTGAAAGTAGGCAAGTCATCCATCACGGCCTCCACTACTCCATTAGGCCCTGCATGAAATATGCCCTGCTCTGAATCGCACGGCCATACATCTCCCAGTCTAGACACCTTCCTGTTGTGTGAAGATCAATGCCGCGCGGTCATGCATCATGTGTCATCCAGTAGCCCTCACTCTAATAATCGTGTCTATTCTCTAGTCTGCAGTATAAATTATGGGTACTGTGAAAGTACTATATTATTCAGCAACCTTGGTCACTAATGGATTATTGGTTTAATGGCTGATAATGTGAGCTCCTTTTTTGGCTGGATCCTACCTTTATTTATTTATCTTTTTTCATGATTATTATTCTGAGTGATGACTGATTTGGATTCTTATCCAGAGGCTTTCACCCTTGCGAAGCAATTTTAATAATAAAGCCCTTTGACCGTGGGCCTATTGCCCTGGCTCTCGCTTAATAGAGATGGCTTTTGCTAAAATAAAAGTCAAATAACTGAGTCTTTACCAGCAGAGTCTTCCCTCCCTATCATGTTTTAGCTACTGAGCCCTTTTCCCAGGATAGGATCTCAAAGAAGAGACTAGAAGTAAAGGCCTCATGGACTTTTATGGGCGATATTGCAAGCAGCTGATTTCTGAAAGACATCTAATGCAGAGAACCTGCTCTGCCAGACTGCTGCAGTCCTTCCTCCTGGGCTCAGACAGGTTCCTGTTTGCAGAATAAAGCCATCCCGCGGGGTCAAGCCAAGGGTCCCACCAGCTTAGCGTCCCGTCTCTGGTAGCAGCCCATGCAGGGTGCTCAGGGAAGCCACCCAGTGCACCCTGCCAGCTCTGTGCTGTCAGCACCCAACATATCAAAGCCTTTATTCCCCAGTTTTCCCAGTAGCTTCTTACGTTGCGCCCGACGGTCCTCTGCATCACACCCCTGCTGTCGATGGGTGGCTGAGGTGGCAGAGGAGGTGGAAAGCCTGGGAGGAGAAGGCAGCTGGAGGAGGGCCAGCGGAGCCAGGAGGCTGGTGCGGGGAGCGCGGAGCAGACCTGGCTGGCACGTGAGCAGCCAGCCCGGCAGCATTAATTGCCTGTAAATGTGCCGCGCGTTGCTGTGCTGTGGCTTCCTCACGTGTCAGCTGCTAATTTGTTGCTGTTTGTTTGTACATGACAGTAATGTGTTTACCTCATTAGGGGATGTCAAAGTTCCCCAAATCTGTAGCTGGGAGATTACGGATTTCCTTTGCTGACACGCGGAGGAAGCGCAGCAGACGCTGAGCAGGGCTCTTGGCAGCGGGACTGGTGCAAGCAGAGCGGAAGGATGCGTTAACCCTTGGAGCTCTCGCTCCCTTCGCCGGGCAGGGTTCGCTGCTGTTTGCTCCCAAATCCCCAGCCCATGTATCAAACCCTGGCAGTTAAATACCCTTGGATCCTGTAGCGAGGGCCGTGATGTAAAACCCGTAAAACCTCTTAAAGCAAGGACATGAGAAAGAATGGGCATATAAAGAGAGGGGATTAGAAAACAGCCGCTATACATCACACTTGGCTGCTCGAGCCACAGCCAGGCCTGCGTGCAGCTACTCATTGAGCGGTGTCTTCCCATTAATTATGATTAAACTACCCTACAGTTAGTTCTTCTTTCATTTATAAAATGTTCCTGTTTTCCGACCAGTTCTAATCTTGGCTGTAATTATCCTGACGGTAGAGGAGTCACTCTAGAGAGCCTTCCCTTCTCTCTCTGATGTATTTGCATCTAAACAGGATTTGTAGCAGGGTAGGTGTAGTTCCTGCCACTATAAGGAGGTACAGCCAGGCTTGGCCACATCCAGCACTCCATCGCTGATGGGGGGGTCTGGTGGTGAGACCAGCTGAGACCCTGGATCTTGGTGACCTTGGCCTTCTCCTCTTTGATGGCATTCATACCTGTCTAATTTACAGGATCGTTCTGAGAATTAATTAGTTAATTTTCTGCAGATTACTCTGAATGTACTGGAGGCTACTGCTGCCTATGTTTTCTGCCAACGCATCACATTTACCACCTTCCATGTGAATGAATTCCTAGGATGCTGTCCAAACTGACAAGGGGAGCAGGAAATGCCTCCTGCGAGGGCAGAAGGAAGGTGTTAGGAAATTAAAGGAGGAATTCAGGAGCTGCAGTTTTTTCTTTCATGTAAGAGAAAGCAATAGTCATGTCCCCCTCCCACATCCTCTACTGACCAAGACAAGCCAGGCCATGTTTTCTCAGGCCCTGATGAAAGCCCAGCGTGCACAGGAGCCTGTCCCTGTCTGCAGTGTGGCTGCAGCCCCGGGGAGGAGCCCGGGGGATGGGGACAGGAGAAGGGTCCTCGTTAGCTCGGTTGGGGTCACTCGCAGCACATGCTGGGAATTCCTCAGCAGCTGGTATCTCTGACAGACAGAAGGAGTATCTCAGGGAAGATCTCCACAATCAGTTTGACGGGGGTGGCTGGTTCCACTTCCTATGAGCCATAACTCCGGCACCACATTTGACTCCGCTGATCAGATAGGAGCTGCATTACAAGGCAATATTGTGGTTTCCCTTAATGTCCTGCCAAACTACATTTATCTTCTCATTCCTTCCCCACCCTCCCTGAGAAACCCTGCTCAGGTCACAGCACGGAGAGAAAGACTTCCTTGTGAGGAGGAGGATGGAGCCCTAGTTCAGAGTATGGGTTGCTAAGCGTGTTTTATATTAGTCGGGAATGAGGCAGAATAACTTAATTAGAGGTGCTCTATCTGGTTCACTGTACAGAGGTCCTGACCTACACGGGTGGCTGTAAGAACACTAGAAGGCTGAAGCAGTGGCTATAAAATCCTGGAAGGCTTCTGATGACTATTTCCAAAAACATTGAAAATGTGGCTAAAAAAAAGTAGTCCTTTCAAATCCGTAAATCCATAGCGAGGAGCAGGACAGTGTGAGTGGGTTGGCCGAGTGCTGTGTTTGCGTGTTGGAACGACGTTTTAATTCCAGCCCTGCTGACAGAGGATTCTCCAGCAGCTCCCAACTAGGGAGCTGGGGTAGCTGAGTAGTGTAAGACAGAGCAGAAAACTCTTACGCTGCACCTTGCTGGTGAAGCAGGAGAGTTTCCATCAGCTTGTGAACTAGAGGGATGGTTGTGCTTGGGACTTGGGAAAGGCACTGCAAGGAGCAGCCCTGTGCAGGTGAGGGATTTGAGAGGCGCAGCCGAGTTCATCTGCTTAATCTCTTAAAATCAGCGAGGAATCGCAGCAGTTTGTTCGTGTGCCCAAGCAGCGCTCCGAAGGTCTGCTCACAGTCATCCCGAATCATCTTGGTGTAGAGAAAAAACTGAGCAAAGAGCAACGGCCTCCTCAGACCCTGAGCAGCACCAGCCACAAAATATTACAGTGGCAAGTTCCAGGTGCCATCGAGCGTGTGACTGGCGAGGGCACTTTGTCACCTCTGCCTCGCAGGACTGAAGCGCTGTGCCGTCAGCAGCTCTGTCACTGGAGGGGCTCCGGTCACACAGCCTCTGTAGGTCCCAAGGGAAAACAGGGACCTGTTTTCTCTCAAAATTGTCAAAAAAACTGGGCTGTGATTGTGATCAAAGCATCAGGCTACAAGTAGTAACAGCGGGTTTATAATGCACTTGCAGCCAGAAGGTGTTGTGACCATGGAGAGGTAGATCAGCTCTGAAGGATTACCTGCAGGCTGTAATTATACATAAAATCAGGTACAAACACACATACATCTGGATATGCAGAGGCACAGCCACACACAGTCATTATTACTACTCAATACCTTTGTGTCGCTGCTTCCACACCTAATAACCTTTGTCAGGCATGTTCCTTGGTCTACATCCTACCAGTACAGGTATGTATGGAGGGGAGGGGAAAAGAAGCTGAAAAGGGGAATGTCTTGACACTTTCCAGCTTTATTCTATCTGCCGCTCCAGAGATCTCTTTCACTTGAAATTGCTTCTTGCCACAGAGATATGGGGCTGGAGGGGCTCTTTGGGATCCTCCATCCATCTTCAGGAGGCCACAGTCAGAGAGGGAAAAAGGAGAGAGCCCCATAATTCCTAAGAGTATTTTTTTGCTCACTCGATCCATAGCCCAGGCCATCCACCTGCAGAAATCCTCAACCATCACATTTCTGCTGCTCCGGCCGATAACGAAGATAATTGTTTCATCCACTTTGTCAAGCTGAAATGAAAAGAGGGCAAAGCAAAATGATGCCATCATAAATCATCGGGCTGAGACAGCAAAAAAAGGACAAGATAGTGACTTCATTAAGGGTTATGTATTGTGTCATTAAGTTGGCAGGGGTCACCTTTCATGTCACACAGCAGCCCCATGATGCATTGCTGGCTCCTCTTTCCAATAAAATTAAACGTAGATGTAAAACTGATTAGGCCGTGTTTGCTTCAGCCCAAGGCAAGGGAACTGCGCGGGGAATAATTGATACAAGATCGCGACTGATTTGTAATGGCAGCGATTTCTCTTCCTGGTCATTTCTTTGCTGACCTTGCCCATTAAAATAAGCCCAGCTGCCTTGAAAAGAGAGACGCTCGTTCCACCCGTTCCCTCCCCCTGCCCGAGCCGCTTGCCTGGAATTCATTTCCTCACTCGCTTTCCTTGGGATTTCTCACTCGGCATTCCCGCCAGCCGCGCTCTGCCTCTGGCTTCGCGGGAGAGCGGGGACAGCCCCTCGGATCTTCTCGGGGACACCGTCCCCACGTGTTAGTGACGTTCCCGGCCCCTGGTTTTGCCCTCCTGACTGACAGGGGATGGGTACCTGCCTCTCAGCCTCCGCTGCCTTGGCTGTGTCCTGCTGCAGGGCGGGTGATGCTCTCCTGACACCTTGGCTTGGAAACATCCCACTTCATGGGTCTGTCAGGGGTTTCGGGGTGTTACGTGGAAAGATTTTGTTAGAGCTATCAAAACATCTTCAAGACAGGACGGCGTTAGCTTGTGATGGCCGAGTGTCTTCTGACAGCACCAAGCTGCAATTCTGCCTGGCCTTGCAGGCCCTCTCTGCTCCCCACAGTGCTCCCGGGTGTGCTGTCCAGCCCCGAGACCGGGGATGGTGGGAATCCCTGTCAGAGGCTATTGCAAGCCACAGGGCCACTTACCATCCCAGGCTGGGGCACTTGAGACCCCCTTGGGCTGCGCAGCAAGAGTAGGTAAATGTGTCCCCTCTGACCTTCATATGCAGTGTCCCCAAGGCGTTGTCATGCCGGAGAGATGCAGAGGCCAATGCTGGCTCCATCTTGCAGCTGTTTGCTCCTCAGCTGCCCTTTATTTCTCCTTGTCTTCTCCTGCAGCATCTCTCTAATAACACGGGGCCCACAACGGTGCTGTGCATTTCTGAGGAGGCCTCTCTGGTGCGCCATATATTACTGTGCCCGTGTAACCTCAGCAGATTTACACTGGCTCTGTTTACAGCTCTTTCCCAGGTAGGGTTGGAGAATGTGAGATCAGGCCAGGGAGGGAAGCAGAGGCAGTCGGTGGGATTTTAACTTTGCTTGCACTTTCCTTCGGGGAGTTTGAAAGAGGAAAAATAAAGATGCTCACCCAAAACACAGCGCCAGATCTGGAGAAGTGGTCGATGTGGGTGGCTTTCAGAGGGATTATTTATCTACTTAGAGCTAAATATGTGTTTACATGAGGTGATGGAGTGGAACTCTTACTTGCAGCAGCTGTGCCTCATTCTTGATGCCGTTTAGCCAAGACTTTTGTAAGTGGCTACTGCATTTGGGGCACTCTGCTTCAGGGATGCCCTGAAAGTGCCCAAGTTTCTGAGTATAGTCACTAAACTTTGCTGGAAAACTGAGTGGCTGCTCAGATGCCTCAAGGTAGATGATTAAGAGAGTAGATTCCTCCTTCCGATCACAAAGTACTCTTGGAAATCCCAGTCCTGGCCCAGGATAAATCTTAGCTGTGGGATGCTGCAGCTGCTCTGTGTATCACTCCATGGAGTGATGTCAGGTGGTTCCAGCTGAGGACCTGACCCACAGCCCAGGGAAGTCTGTGAGCTTTCAAAGAGCTGACCGAGCCTCTGCAGACATCCCTGAGATGAGCCCAGGCAGGGCTTCAAAGCTCTCCCTGCTCCTGTTTCCTTCACACTCAAATAGGTCAGGGAACCTCAGAGCTATCAGACAATTGGATTGATTGAACCGAGCTCTCGCAATAATGGCACTGGAAGAAAGCAGAGTAAATAACGAACATTGGATCCCCTTTGCAATGAAAAGCTATTAGAGAGACAGAACCAGTAAAACAAACACAATTCCATGTGTCAATCCAAGACATATGGACTAAAAATACATATAGGGAGAGAGCAAGCACGCACCAGAGAGAGAGAATGCAGGAGCCTTATAAATGGTGAAGTGAAAAACACTCATTTCCCATGCAATAACTAATATGATGTGGAACAAAGGAGCCGAGACCTTCCCGCCATAAACAACCGATGAAAGTACAAACATTTTCTGGGGCGCAGATGGCTGATGCTTTGATTTTATTTTTCTTTTCTATACATTTGACAGCTAAATTCAGTCATTTGTGAACAACGTGGCCATAAAAATGAGTAATAATGATTGGAGGTATCTTACTTTTGTTTTAATGGGCTCTGGAGTGATTCTGAGGAGCTGCTCCAACCCTTGGGGGGGAGAAGGGGTAAGATGCTATGGCCAGATCCTCAGCTGCAGTTGACAGGCCTTACTACAGCAGCATTACACCAGTTTACACCAGCTGCAGATCGGGCCCGGAGGTTTTCTGCAGTACTGGCTCCAAACTCTAAATGAATGCTGTCCTCAGCTGCACTGTTTCAAATGGGATTGCAAAACCCTGTTGCTGACACAGACAGCTCTCGATGGACAGGCCAAGGGTGGGCTCATAGAGACTTTATCAGCTTTTTGACTTTTTTACCTCATTAGTTATTTCAGCTGGGTCAAACTTGAGCAGAGGATTTTTTCAGCAACCAGAAAGTGTTAGGCACTCCTTGCCAATCTTCATTGTTTGTATTAAACTCTTACTGGGAGATTTTCAGAGGAGTAAAGCTACATCTGCAGGTAGACATGCTGCCAGTAACTGGAAGGGGCTCCAGCCATCTCTGGATGGATTTCAGTCTGGTTTCATACACAGACTGACTCTGAAACCTGGGTGAACCCAGCAAACTCCCTGTACTTCACTTTACCTTCTTGTAGAAGGCACCTGCTTTACCTACATAAACTGCTTTGAGCTCCTCAGATTAAGGGAACATGGGGTGATATTGTTTGTTTTCAGAGCTTTTGCACACTGAGCAAGAAGTGAGTGTCTGTGTGTGTACCTTGTTATTGTTAAGGATACTAATTCTGGATACAGAGGAGATGAGTGGCAACAGCAACATGAAATCTAAATATAGAGAACATATAAGAGAAATGCAAACTCCATTCTCAACAATGTAAATTTTAATGAGATTGTGTATAATCCTTCTATTGACACTTCTGCCGGGGGAGCACAAAAGAATGAAGTTTGTCTGTATCCTCCTCCCCTATAGCTGAGTGTTTTGGCCTCACACGTAGGAATCTCCCCAAAATCACCTGGCCAGAGATTGCTCTTGTGGATTGTAGATTGTAGAGTGGATGATCCAAGGGATGACTTTGCCTGGTATTGAATGATTAGTTGTCTTAGAACTTGTTTAGCTACACATCCTAAAATACACAGGTCAGTGTTGCACATCAGCTATTCAGTGATGTGATATTAGATGATATTTGACACTAAAGCTGGCTCTGGCAGTGAGATTTACCAGTAAAGCACCATGAACAGGAGTTTCAGATGCTTTGCTGAAGATGGAAATTAACAGCTTTGCAAAAAAGGCAGGGAAAAGAACCCAGACATATAGTGACAGAGGTTCTATTTTGAGGGCATGAATTGCTCTCAGATTCAAGCCAGTCTCTACTGGGAGGAAAGTTATCCTAATACTGCAGATTGCTACAGGCTTTGATTAAGGCCTTTACTTCACTGAACAAGAGCCTTATGCTGAGCCCCATAACAGGACCTGTACCCTCCCTCTGAGTGCTGAACCCCCCAAGCACCAGAGCCTGTGGTTTCCCTGGCCCACGCTCCTGGAGTCCTTTCCTCCGGCCTCGCTGAGCTGCGCCGGGGCTTCGTACGGTCCTTGCAGAAATCTCTCTCCGCCGCTGGAAACGTGCTCCTTCGGCTCAGCCAAGCACACCAGTGCACAGAATTATGTTCCATCCGCACCTCTGACCTTCCAGCATTTAGAAAAGACATCTTCATAGATGAATACAAGCCCGGAGGGAGGCCAGGAACGGTGAGGAAGAGCAAAGTACATTTCTGCCACATCCTCACTAGTCTTCTCGTCGCGGTCTCTCCTGCTGCTTGTGCTCTTTTACTGCCATTTGTAACGGAGCCAGAAGACAAGGAGGAGAAAAAATAGGGGGCTTATTAAGTAGATCAAATGTTAAGGTAACATTATGTGCCACACTATGTTCTGCAGGCTGGTCAGGACAAGATATTATTTAAGCAGTAGCCAGAGATGGCTTTGATGAGTTCAACTGCTGCTTTTTTCCATGGGCCCGTAGGATCCAGGTCTCTGTGGTTCAGGAGAGGTTTTTGCAACAGGGATTTTCTACATCCTTCCCTAAACAGGTGAAAGACAAATGTTCCACTTCTGAGTCTTGCCCAGCCCCGAACAGCTGACAGCTCCTCTTCTCTGCCTCTTTGGGATGTGTGAATCTTTGGGTGCTGTGACATGATGTGATGTGACAGCTCTGCCAGCAGCGCGTTGCTCTCGCTTACTGCCCAGCCGTCACTGAACAGCGGTTGGAAAACCATCTCCAGCAGCCCCTGCTCTCCAACTGGGCTGCCCTGTGCTTCCTCCCCCATCTCACGGTACCCGCTTTTCTAGCTGGCCCTTGCAGGTTGTTTTGAAGCCATGGTTTCTGCTGAAGATGCCCTTTCTGGAAGCTTGCTGAGAGCTGCTGACAACCATTGGCTGGGAGCTGAGCAGAGCTCAGTGTCCCTGCCTTGCGTGCTCAGCACACCCAGGTTCCCTTCCTACCCCACCCCTTTGCGTCTCTTTTTCTCACTCTCATTGTGTCTTGTTGTTTTCCTGCACTGTGTTCTGCTGGGGCTGGGCTGCCGCGTTGCCTCAGCTCAGACTCAGCCTGCGCTGCCTTCCCAGCTGGGGATGCAAAGAGCAAACCCACAAGCCCGGGCAGAGAGATGTGTGGGGTTAGCAGCTCAACGCTCGTGCGTGGGGTGTTCTGCCAACAGCAGTTGCAGGGTATTTAGTTTTAAAAGTGCCAGGGAGAACCAGGCACCAGCTTATCAAAAGCAGGAGGCGGAGATGAAATGATCCCTGCTCCCCGTGTCGGGAAGGAGATATGCCCACAGACAGTTCCACTGGATGCCACAACTCCTCCATTTACTGCTCCCCAGTTCGTGCCACAGAGTCAGGATGGTGAGCTCTGAACCCGGAGTGATTTTTCTTAATGTCTTTATATAGATGAGTTAACTCAAAACCTTTCCAACATAAGCATGTTTTTCTGTTCCTTCATCCTGACCTTGGCATTTTCTTTCTCCACTCCAAGTTCTCTGCTGTCCTCTGGCCAGCTTTGCCTCTCATTTGTCAATGTTATTATTGAATTTTCAAATGCCAGTAGTGCACATAAATCAATGGCTGGCTTCTCCCCAGTGGCATATCCCTGCCACATGTGGTCATTCATTTTTTTTAATAAGTCCTCCTCTCCTTTCACCCATTTATAAAAATGCATCTTGTTCTCCTGCTGCCGTCCATCATTCGGTGAGTCCAGCTATTTGTTGCCCCTGAGTGCTTATTCATCAACGTTTTCAAAAGCAAAATCACTCTTTGCCTCCTGCTCTTATTGTGCCATCAATCTTGACTGGGGATCAATAAAACTCGCTTTTGCAATTTTTCCCCCATCGTCCTGCGCCAGCTTTCCCAAAGTCTAGCTTTTGTATTTACATTTTTAACTGATCATCAGAAGTAGGACAATGACAGTGTCGACGAGCAGGATGCTTTCATTTGCTCCCAGTGTGGCAATAACTGGCCCAGCATCACTCATCTCACTTGGGGATCCCGAGAATTGAATACTCATCTCTTTCTCCTTTTGCTTTGGCCCCAGGAGTTGTAAATGGGGAGAAGATGACCCCTGGCCACACAGTTCTTGCAGACATTAGCCCTGGGGACTAGAACTGAGTGAATATTTTTCTTCTAAACATCATTTGAATGAAAAATAGCTTTTCACCGAGAACTGAAATTTCCATTGAAAAGACTTTTTTGTTGTTGTTTTTCAATAACAACAAACAAAACTAAAAAACTCTTTTATAAAAACTTTCCTCTTTCAAATACACACTTAAAAGGCTGACATTTATTTTTGAAACTGTTTCCAAGAAAACAGACTATTTTATTTTTTGACCAGCAATGTTTTCCAAAGCTGAGTATTTTCACGACTTTTGAAAAAGCTAAATGTTTCAGCTATCAGTTTTATCTTTTTTGTTGAAATTCTAAAAAAAAACCCTCTATGAAGCTGAGAAGCCTTCCAGCAGAACTGATCAGCTCAAATTTTCCAAGCTATCCTGTGCAAATAACAAGACTTTCTGCCTTGCTGTCATCATAACAACCCATATTGAGCACATGAGGACTTGGGATTCAGGCTGAGGCACCACAGAAGGGTTGAAGTTGGAAGGAACCTTTGGAGATCGCCTTGTCCAACACCCCTGCTCAAGCAGGGCCATCTAGAGCTCGTTGCATGGACCCTGTCCGAGTGGCTTTTGAATGTCCCCAAAGAGAGAGACTCCAGAACCTCTCTGGGCAACCTGTGCCAGTTCTCAATCACGATCACCCTAAAAAAAGTGTTTCCTGATGTTCTGATGGAGACTCCAGTCTTTAGCTGGTGCCCATCGCCTCTTGTCCTGGAAATGGGCACTACTGGAAAGAGCCTGGCTCATTGCTGGCTCAGCCTGGTGTCCACCAGGACCCCCAGGTCCTTTCCTGCCAAGCTGCTTCCCAGCATATCGTGGTGCGTGGGGTTGTTCCTCCCTAGGTGCAGGGCTTTGCATTCCCAACCCATTTCTTTCTGGGGCAGGGTAGCCTGGCCTCATTAACCCTTCCCTAATGAGATGGGGGGGACGCCTGCCCCAAAGTTCTCCAGCAGCAGAACCTGAGCGCAGGAGAGAGGCAGCAGATGGAAGCGTGTGCCAAGGCAATAAATTCAGGCCACAATCACTAACATTTTGTGGTTTGACACTTAATTGATTAACTAATTTGAGGCAACAAGATTTAGTGTAGCTGTAGATTAGTGTCGAAGGGATAATTACAGCTAAGCTCCCATTTCCAAACAGCGTGTCAGCTGCAGTTTGGAGCCGGCAGGACCAGCGTTAAGGCTCTTGCAGCCGCTAGCAAAGGTTCCTGGAAGAGGTCCTCCATGGCTCAGCACCCGGGGATTGCAGCAGAAAGGTCAGGCACTGACTTATCAGCATAGACAAAATCCCTTCCTATAATGTATGTGTTTATTCTCAAATTAAATATATTAATGTATTATTTGTTCTTAAAATGTCATTCAATAGATAGTAGGCTTAGGTTTCCTGGCAGACCTTTGAAGCTTAAAGAGTAATGTAATAATAGTACATTAATCCATAAGCTACACAGTCTTCTCCCAGCAGACCCCAAACTCAGAACTGGCTCGAAAGCACTGAATTTGACGCATCTGTTTCTAGGAATTTCTGTCTAACAATAGTGGACTTGTTGGAGCCTGCTCTGCCAGCTCCAGCATGAAATGCTGCATTTCGCCTCCCCATCTGTTCAGCATTAACATTTGGGCACCTGTAGCTGGTGTTTCTGGGGGCAGAGGCAGGTGTCCATTCCCCCAGCCAGGCACATCTCGGTTCTGCTAGCGCTGGGGTGGGCTCGAGGCCCCGAATCCCGTCCTCCGTGTCCCTGCTGAGAGCAGGTCTGTGGAGCCAGAGTTTGGTTTGGGCCAAGCCCCAGTTTAAGCTAGAGGAAATGCTACATTTGGACTTTTCCCCAGGCTGAATTCTTGGCACAAGTGAATCATCTCTTGGAGAAAAAAAAAAAAAATAGTCTTGAAAGAATGTCTCCATCTTTTTCTCCAAATCATCCATCCATCTATCTGTTTGTCTGTCTAGAGATGATAGCTTGAGAGCTATCGAAATGCCAAACCTGATGTTTTGGAGAGCTTGGAATCCATCTCTGAACTGCACTGATTTTAATTCTGCAAGTCTTAATACTTGATTGACAAACACAGCTAAACAATCCATCACAGTTGCCTTATCTAAAAAATGTAACCTTTTTTCTGTTTATGGAACACGCACATGTGGAACGTGTTTTTCTTTTGCTGTCTATTTATTCCAGTTTGTTCGGCACGCGTTCACTTTTCGTTTTGTGCTGGTTCTGCTGGCTCTTCCCACCTTCACGTGACACGCCTTTCACCTCTGGGTCCTGGAAAATACGGCTCGCTTGCAAACAAGCTGGGACTGTGTGAAAGGAGGTTTGAGAAAGGAGACCTTGGAAGTATCCCAGCTGAAGGAGAGGTTGCCCCTTCTGCCCACATCTCCCTGCACACGGAGCCAGAGCCTTGCCTGGAACCGGCGTCCGGCCGTGGCGCACGGGATGGAGAAAGGCGAGTGCTCGCTCCAGGGTCCTCAGAAGGGGCTGTAGCATTTTACATTTACGCCTCTCGGACAGCCTGGGTTTGGCCAGTGACTGGAGCTTCCAGCTGCCCCCACAGTGACAGTGATAATTACTTTGCTTGTCTTCTACCCTTTTAAGATAAGCGTGAATCTCCTGTTGTTTCAGGCAGCCTTGGTGGGCTGCCCTCACTGCCAGAATATCCAACCAAACCCGATGCTGAGCTGTGCTCAGCACTGTGGATGTTATCGCTGACAGTGCTGACAATTATTAAATCATAGTTATTGCTATAATGATAGTAAAAGTAATGTTTGTTAATTGCTAAGGCAAATCAACATCTTCTGCAATTTCACATTCGGGGAGAAGCTTAACAGACTGGTGATGCTGCAAGAGCGGATGGCACCGCAGGGAGCTGAGCTGGGAAGGATCCGTGCAGTGTCCCAACCCCACCCAGAACAACTCCTCTGCTCTTCGGAGGAGAGATTCGGCTCTGCTCGCAAATGGCAAATATGAAAATAAATAACTGCATAAGTGAGCGAGTCTGGCAGGAGGGAAATTCCTCCCCGCTCCGCTTCCCAGAACCTCCTTCCCTTCCCATCCTGCTGGCGAGGCAGAAGACCCAGGGCTCAGCATGGCAGATAAGTGCCTCCCAAGCTGCTTGCTCCTCGGGAGGGAAGAAGGGAACGTGGCACCGTTCCCCTCGGAGAGCAGGAGAGGATTTCCTGATGTAACCCTGGATCACAGAGCCAGAAAGGTCACTGAGAGAACATGCTGGGATCCTTCTCTTCGGCTCTTGTAATGGTATTAGCAATGACTGTTTCTTACTCAATCATACTCCCAAAGGATTTTCAATAAACTTTTTATGTGCCATAACTGTTACATTAAATAAAGCTGAAAGTATTGAGTAAACTGACTGTAAATCACTTTAGATGCCTTGGAATTACATTAAGTGTGAGAATTATGGATCTTTTGCTGCTCGCAGAAACAGAGACATGACAGAGCCAGAAATTTTTATGCTGCCAACCCTTCTGAAGGTTTTTTTAATTATTTTTTTACACCATACAACAGGCTTCTCCCCTTGTAAATGGCTTGTTCAGGGACACGTTGGGACCGAGTACCATCCCTGTAGTGTAGGATCCTATGGTGCTGGTGGATATTTCCCCTTCCTATCAAGCTGGGTTGGTTTTCTCAGTCTGGAAATTATAATTAAATGCTGTGGTAGGGTTACTGTTAGCAGAGCTGAACTGGCTGGGAGTTTTATTGCATCAAGAGTTATTTTCTGTTGGTAGCCTGACAGCCAATACTTCATCAATACAAATATATATTTTGATATAAATAAATGCTGAGGAAACATATTCTGTCGGTACTCTTTAGGCACCCCAGAGTTAGCTTAAATGTATGTTACATTTAATACCCTACAGAGAGATACACAATTTAATAAAAGCAGCCACAATTGCTCTTGCAATACAGAATAAATGAACTTCTCTCCTCCTTTTCCCACGTTCCCCCCCCTCACACAATGTCCTGCTTACGTTTGCTCTCAGTCACTGGGATCTAAGACAGGCTTTGGAACATGCACCAGAGTCTTTGGAGCAAAGGCTCAGGTCTCAGCAGCTTCTCCATGGCCTGGATCTTTCTTTCTGGGTACATCCTGCCATGGAGTGATGCTGGCTGGAGTCTCCAAAAGGGAGAAGGCCAGTCCTGACATCCATCTGGGTCAGGGAGACATCACCGCTCTGTTGGTCAGTCACCAGTGGATGTATGGCAAGGACATGTAGGAAAGCAGCAACCTGGGCCAGGATCTCACCACCCTCAGCGTCACAAACGTCTTCCTCCTCTCCAGCCTAAATCTCCCTCTTTTAGTTTCAAACCACCCCCCCTTGCCCTGTCCCAGCATCCCAACAGCCCCCCTGAAGCACTGAGAAGCTGCAGCGAGCTCTCCGCAGACCCCGCTCCGAGGAGGCTCAGCCCGGCAGCACCAGTGGCAGCCCCAGCTCATCCCAAACAGGCTGGAACGGGAAGCAGAGGCCAATGGTGCAGGGAGGTGTTTTCCTCTCCGTTCCCACCGCTGCTGCAGCAGGGACCAGTCTGCTCTCTGCCCCGCAGCGGGGCACGGTGGCGGGCAGGGCTGGCAGCCAGCCCAGCGGCGCGCGGGGACGTTGGCCGCGCTGCCAGCGTCGCTCCGAGCAGCCGCGGCAGCTCCCGGCTCCCCACGCCAGCATCCCGGGGAGGAAATAGTTAGGAAAAGGCTCCCAGTGGGAAAACCTTCTGTTTTGCTGATCTTGTAAATCAGCCGAATTCAGCATGTCAGAAGCACGTCTTACAATACACAAGACAATGCCCAGATTTTTGTAGTGCAAAAGCATATTAACCTTTGTGTACTCTTGCCGGGTTTCGACAAAAGATGTCTGTTAAGAACTGCAGGGCTCATTGTAATTGCTTGCCATGTGGGTAAATGATCCGGAGCTGTGTGAAGATAAGAAGAAATTGCTAAAGGCAAATCACCTGGGTTTTATTATGCTTGCCCTAAAAATAATTAGCATGGCCTATGAAATCATACTGTGAGGGGGTTTGTTTTAGCAGGAAACTGTAACCTATATATTGTGGCTTTCTTTCTGGAGAACTGGTCTTTGTAGTTGTGTTGATGTGTCTTTTTTTTTCTTCTTCTTTCTTTTTCTTTAATATTTTCTTTTTCAGCTACAGTGAAAGACAAATGAACAAGCTCACACTGCTCTGAATAGCAACAAGGTGACTGCTTGCCAGCCTGTAAAATCTGGTGTTGTCCCTCCTGGAGTCAGAGCGTGACCTTAAGAAAATTCCTGCCAGTTTCTCCGAGGGAACATGTCCCTGTGCTGCTGCAGAAGCCTGTTTGCCACAGGTAATGCTTTTTACTTGAGATTATGGGTTGTGTGTTTGCCACCAGGCATAAAAATTCACCACCTCTTCTGAGATGAAACAGCTTTGTATGGGAGCAAAATGGTAGGTTTTTTCCATTTGCTGTATCTATCTGGGACCACAAAAATATCAAGGTCAGAACAGAAAGCAGGAAATAAAACAGCAACTGCATATAAAATTACAGGCTTGCTGTTTTAAGTGCTAGCTACCCACAATTTGGTGTGAATTGCAGGTGATCAGAACCTCTGAAAAGCATTTGTGCACACGCAGTGTTGGCAAACCCCAAGCATTAAAAGCCCTGAGTCAGCTTTCTTAAAATCATGTGTTTTGACTTAAATAATGAGATAGTACAGAAATAGTAATATAGGGCTGTGTTTGCTCGAAGCCTTTAGGGATTTTTCAAGCTTTGTTCTGCCAGTTTCTTCTCTGTGATAGTCCTGGGTTTATTTTTCCCTGAGTGCATTGAAGGTGGCTGTGGCCCAGGTGTCAGGCCAGAGAGGAGAGGCTTCAGAGCCCCTTACGTGTGTCTAGTGCTCCCCATGCTCTCCCTGCAGGGGGGTAGAAGGTCCTCCCCAGGCTGCTGTGCCTTCCTTGCATCATTCTCCAGAAAGGAAACCTCTCCCAACACCAGCAACCAGCAGCATGTATCTGAGAATCAACTGCCCTAACTTCAGCATCCAGGCTGGGTGGTGAGCATCTCCTCAAGTCCTGTGCGCCTGGTGCAGAGGATCCTCAAAGTGCACAAAGCCAGTCTAAACCCCTCTGGTTAAGTCCTTCACAGAGTGATAAATGGGGCTTCTGGTGGCAAGTGGCTCAAGGATTAGTGCCATTCTGTCTGACCACCTACATCTCATCAGTACTGACTCCTCATCTTGATCTCATATATCACAAATACAACTGTATTTGTCTAGCACAATTTCATTGCCTAGTGTTTGCTGTAATCCTTACATGCTTTTGGGAAGATGCTTTTTCATGGCTCAGTTGATCATCTCTGTAGTTTTGCTGTGTGTCCTCTCCATGGAGAAGAGGAAGGGAAGAAGGGCTGCTGCCTTAGAAAAGCTGATTCACAAATGTTCTGGCCTATCCCTTGTCGCAGGCTGAATGTTGAAGTATAGACCTTTTGTGTGCTCAAGCAGCATTCCCAGCCCAAAGGTAATAATGCTCAGAGCATCTCCCAGGTCCTGGAAACTGCAACGTTTTATGTCTTTGCGATGACAGCGCGTAAATATTAATGCTGGTCTTCTCTTCTGGTAATGCATTTGAAGGCTGGATAGTCCAAATACTGTTCCTCGCTTGATTCTTTATAGCATTTCAGGTGAAGGAAATGAAAAACCACATTGACGTGTTCTTTCAGTGGCTCTCCACAAAAGCATTTAGTGGTTTCTGCACTGGGTGGTTAATACCACTTTGCAACGTGACGGACGTTTTTTGCTTTGCTGTATTTACTTGAGTTGTGTTGTAAGTCCCCAGCTGGCTGTCCAGCAGCATGAACCCCTTGCTGGAGTAAAGCTCATCCCCGTAGCAAAAGCAAACCCAAGGTTCAGGGATCTCCTCGCTGGTTCTGGAGGGCTCCAGTGAGAGCTGTGTGGTTGCCTAAGCCTTGTGCTGGTTTTTGGTGTTCTTTGCTGAGCCAGGTCAGGGATTTGTACCTTCCAGTGCAGGCTGTTTAGATGTGGTGTGAACTGCTGGGGTTGCTGGTTGTTAAGAAGTTCTAAATGTTTCACCCTTTGTAAGCCTTTTGAGTCCTGCTTTAGATGTCAGTTCTGACCCACCCCTATTTGTTAGCCCCCCAAACTAACCCCCTGCCTGGATCAGGACTGAGTGAGTGGGGTTCCTCTGCTGGGCTCTGTTTCCTCCTGACAGTACTCTGAGTCTTGAGGATGGGTTAAGGAAAGAAAACCAAATCCATCATTTCTTCTCCAAAACAAAATCAAATTGTATTGATTTGGTTGTTCTTCAATGGTATATTTAAGTTGTAGTTAACCTGAAGCTACTATTATCAGCCTGCAGCACCAGGAAACACATTTTCTTTTGAAATAGGTTGTCCTCTCTCTGCCCCTGTTGGGAGGTTTCCCAGGGGGTGGACATGGGGATCTCCACCTGAGTTTTAAAAAAAGTTCAGCTCCTAGGAAAGGCATCCACTGCAGACAGCTTCTTCCCAAGAATCCTTCTGTTTGCTTTGTCCAGCCACTTTCTGAGCTTCTTTTTAAAGGTCGCGGAGAGTCATAAAACCCCTTTTCCTCGTTATTACACATTTAAAACAATAGATTCCTTTCTGCATTCACTTGGTCTGAGTTTATTGGACTTGAGGAGGTGAATTCCTGTAGAAATTAGTGATTACAACAGTATTCACTAGGAAAAAAACCCCAGAAATATGCTCCTCTCTCTAATTTGATTTGCATTTAAAATAAAATACAGAAAGCCTCCCGAGCAGGCAGAAGCAAGCAGGCAGCAGCCCACAAGGCATGAACACAGGCTGTTGTTTTACATCTACCCAATCCCGGGGTAACCTGGAATAATGCTGCTGCCTGGGTCTGGGGCAGGATGTGCTCTTCTCAGCACGTTTTGTGGGGTAGCAGAGACTGCAACAAACAGTGTGATGTGATGATCTGACCTTAAACCCCGACTTCTTAGTTCTACAAAATCGGGCCAGAATCTCTCAAGGATCCAGACTTTCTGAAGGTCACTGGTGCAGCCTGTGCATTAAAAGATGATTCAAGGAGGATCTCAGTAGTGAGAGAGCCTGGGGTGAGTCCAACCGAGCTGCTGCTCCCTGAAAGTTTCAGAGTCCTGTTAAAGTCCAACAAGCTGAAACAAAAACTGCACTGAATCCAGACCCAAACTCCCCAGCTCAGGTTCATTGCTACAATAACGGCAAAAACAGAAACCTCTTCTGCCGAGCTGCTGACCATCAGTTTTCAGGCTTTTTTTTCAGTGGAAGCTCACTATTGTTCCTCTCCTCCTCAGTGGGATGAAGTAAGGAGCTTGCATAACCAAGCCTCCCCCCCTCCCTCTGGTGCCAGCCCGTGTGCCAGTCGTGGTTCTGCACGGCTGGATTGCTGGCCAGGTGCCAGCACATGGTGAGAAAATGCTCAGTGCCGCTAACTCGAGGCAGATTTGCTCTAAATCTGAGAAGTTTTGGAGAAGTAACTTTCAACACCGAGATAGATTGATTGGGAGCTGGGAGGCTTTCTGTGACATGAGTTCCCCTGCTCTATTCAATGCCTCTCTGAGCTCCAAACTTCCAGAAACAATGCTAGCCCAGAAACTAGCAGGGGAACCCCTTTCCCTGCTGATGGTGTGTTTTTCTGCAGTAAAACACTGTGAGAAATGCATTGAATTATAGAAACCACAACAGTGCTTGGTCCTTATAGCCCTCAGTGACTGGGAGGCACTAAAGACAATGTGATGTAGCCGTATAGTAGTTTCCACACTCTGGATTTGTATTATTAAATACTAGAATAAGTACTCATTTCAAACCCACATCATTTGTCAGCCCTTGAGTTATGGCTGCTTTGGTAACTTAGACACCCTCTCCCTCTGCCAAGTTCCCATGCTCTTTGTTTTGAATATATGTAATTTTATGTGTTTGGACTTAAATAACTTCTGCTGTTTCTCCCTCTTTCCTCCCGTGCTAGAACCTGCCAGACCCCTCCTGGGAGGAACAAAGGCAGAGGCACTTCCAAGGAGGGTGAAAAGGAAAGGGGGGAGGACTGTGTTCTTGAGAAACACATTGTTTGGTTTTGGGTTTTTTTTTAAGGAATTGGAAAGTCATGCAGAAATTGAATCAACTTTGCTGTTAACTTTGGTCATGGATCTTGAAAATGTCTCTTTCCCACGAAATCCCAGTGGCTTTCTGGAGTTGAGCACCCACAGACCCTGTTTACAAAGCAGCTGTGGCCATAGGATCTGACTGGATGCTAGAGGGCTATACAAAATCTCAGAAACACATTATGCATCTGATTTCCATTTGAAAACAGTTCATGCTGGGTACCTCCATCGTCTAGGTGCTTGCTTAGAAAAAAAACAATCCCTCTACAAGTCTATAAGATCTCTAAGTATTGAGCGCCAGTGTCTATCTAGACCAGTTTTGCATGCATGACTTTGGCAACGTCACTTAAACAAGTTCATTGTATAAACGGATGCAAAAAAAAGTCCCCAAAGACTTTAACATTCTGTCAGTGTTCAAGGCAGGTCTCCAGGAGTCTGTGCTAGACACTGAGCTGGCATAAATCAGCATAGCTCAGTAGTCTCTACCTGGAGCTCTGCTGGTTTATACCAGAGGAGACCTAAAATGATGGCTCTGGTGCTTAGAGCAGGGTCTGGAAGGGCTGGATGAGAAGTGATTTCCCTGGTGCCCTTTGAGACTAGTGTGGTTTGTCTCACAAGTGGACTGAGTTTGGCATGTCTTAACTACCATTTGTCAGCTCCTAAACACATGACAGAAAGGTCATGGACATGTGGAGATAACAAGGGACCCTGTGAATTAGGAGTAAGAAATAACAGCACTTAGGGCTGGCTGGAGACTTAAATGTTTCAACATCAGACATGGGGAAAAGTAGAAGTGATATTTCCTTTTGACCTTTTAGAAACACTCTGAAAGACTCCAGACTGCGCAGAGGCTGGAATTAAGGGCCTTGGGGGCTCCTTGTGCCGACAGACCCTGGCCTAGGGCTGTCCTCCTGCCCAGAGACCGTGAGCCGAGCAGCCAAGCCCAGCTGGGGAGCTGGCAGGCTCTGCTCAGTCCCTGGCTGCTGCTGTGTCAGCACTTTGCCGAGCCCAGCCTGGCCCAGGAGCACTGCAGTGTGCCAGGCTGGCATTTTCCTACGGAGGAGCATTGTCTGGGAAAATTTCAGGCTCGTTTCATTGCAGAGAGAAGGTGGTGACACTAAGGGATGGTCCCTGCACAGCCAGGAGAGCGGGGCGATGCTGCGGGGCCAGCCTGGCCCTCCCTGGGCAGAGCACAGCCTCCTGCTCTGCCACCACCCACGGGCCGGCCTGGAACGTGTCCCCAGTGGGATATGATGGGACACAGGGAGCCAGCTAGGGAGATGGCATCCAGTCATCCATCCCCACGGGGAAATGTGGGCAGGAGGGGCAGCTCTGACAGGGAAAGTGGGTGTTTGACAAGCACCGTCAGCCGGGTGGTGATGAGCTGGAGTGGCAGCACCAGGCAGTACTAGAGGCAGTGCACAAAGTGCTTCTCGGAGCTGTGCTGCAGTCAGAAAACTGCAGGGTGGGACTGGGAAGCCAGGAGTCCTGCCCTGTCACCTGGAGAGGTGGGACAAGTCTTCCCCTCTCTCTTTACTTCGGTTTCTCCCATTGTTTGCATCTGGAGGATGTCCAAGTACTTCACTTTTCTTGAAATGTAAAAGTACGCTCCAGTTGGTACCAGTAACCCTATCTGCCACCATCCACATAACAAGCCAAGTCAGGCAGCAGAGAGCTTCCTGTCCCGAGCCCATCCCCGTGGAGCATGGCCTGGGCTGGGAGATGTAGCTGGGGGTGTTCATTTGCCGCCTCTCGCTAATGAAGCCGCCCTGAAGTCCTAATCTTAGGAAACCCTTCCAAAAGCTAAGTGCTAAATAATAGGACCAGCTGGAGTTAGGCTTACAAAATAAGCCAGGCCTTCCCGTGAGCTCAGCCTGTGGGGTATGTCTAGAGATGGAGCACTTCTGCCTGTCAGGAGCTGCTCAAAGTGCTCTGGTCTGGAAAGCCTGTATGAGCCAGACACCAAGGGAGGATGTGCCTTCCTCATCTGACACGGTGCTGGTTCCAGAGCTGGTTCCACCAGGGGCTCAGGGTAACCTGGCTTTAGTCTCTCCTTGGGGCAAGCAGCATCCTGTAGGCATCCAAAGCTTCCATTATTTGTTATTATTTTATTTACCTCTTTATTGGGCAAACAGTGAAGACAGATGGATAATGGAAAGGTTAAGCAGGAGATTGCTGTGGTTCTGCCCGGTCGGAGACCATGGGGCACAGCCTTCCCAACATGCAATACAAGTCCTAATGGGCAAGGAAAATTATTTTGCCATCCACTAAAGGGCAATTTTCTGATCGGCTCTCATTTTGAAGCATGCAGAGAAGAGAGCAAAAGGAGAAAATATATATTTATATATGTATTAAAAAAAAAAAGAAGAAGAAAGGGAGGAAGAAAGAAAGAAAAACTTAGGGTTTAAT
>WUAM01000143.1:2812910-2824754 GCA_024336885.1 Actenoides hombroni | reverse complement strand
ACCACTGCCCTGGGCAGCCTGGGACAGCCCTGGAGGGGAAGAAATTGTTCCTCAGCTCCAACCTAAACCTCTCCTGGCACAGCTCAAGGCCATTTCCTCTTGTCCTATCACTTGTTCCTTGGAAGAGCAGACCGACACCCCCCAGCCAACACCAAAACGCGTCGGTTGTGTCTCAGTAGGGGTGTAGAGCGGATGGGGCACAAGGGCCGTGCTGCCTCGTGCTCCCCACCTCGCACCCGTGTTATCCGGGGAGCCCAGAGGAGGGGGCAGGTGAGGCCCAGGCAGAGCATCCCCCGTCCAGCACCGGCACAGCTCCGTGCTTCAGCGCCTCGTGTCCTCTGCATAAATGCAATTTCCCTGAATGTCAGAGGAAAGCATTACAGATAACACACTGTGTGTGTCTCTGACCCAGTAAGTGCTGAAATCACAGATCTCATTATTCTGACATGATAGAATTTTTTCCCCTCCCCGCTGCAACCCTGCTGCTGTTGTTTTCCAGACTGCAGACATAATTGCCGAAGGTGCAAAGCCTCCGCAGACAAATACGTCTTGCCTACTTCCCTAAATCTAGCAAAATGCCAGCTCTGTGTATGCATAAGAAAACGCTTTTAGATCGCGCTCGTAAGCAGCACCTATTTCCATAGGGTGCCAGTCACAGCCGGGCTCACCTTCAGGGACAAGCAAGGTGGTGGAGCCGAGTGGGGACTGTGCTGAGCTCCCGGACAGTTCCCAGGCTCAGGGTTTCAAGGTGCCCCTTGCCAGGCAGCGTGTGCCATCGGGGGTGAGGAGAGGAGCCTTGTAGAGAGTGGTCCCGGATGGTTGTGGCACTTGATTCACTGCACACGGGGAACCAACCTCGCTTGACTGGGCTGGGCAGCAAGGGACCCTCCTCGGGCTGGTGGGGGCTTGTTCCAGCAGTCTTTGGTCTCCTTACAAGATAAGGGACATGGGAGGGCACAGAGACTGGCAGTGACATGGGCATCCCTGGCACCAGCACCGGAGTAGCTACATCTGTGCAGGGCTGTGTCTTAGCTAATGAGCTGCGTTAGCTGCCAGCTCTGATGAGCTTAGACACCGTCACAGAGCAGGTCTGCTGGCGAGTCTGCATGAGCATCTCTGCTCTGCACCCAGGAGATCAGCTCCCTGCACAGGGCTCTGCTTTCTGCTGCCACCCAGCCTTGCAGAGGTCCTGCTTGAAGGCAGGGTCTGCAGGGGACACCACAGCTCCTGGAAACCTTTCCAGCCAAGCGTTGAAGAAAGGCCTTTTTTTTATCATAGTAAGTTTAGTTAAAAAGAAGAAAGATTCCCCCTAATCCCCTCCTTTACAAAAAATTTTCACTAGTTTTCCTTTTAAGTGAGTCAGATGAAAAGATCTGTTGGTGGCCTCGGTCTTGGAGAGCTAAAGGGGCTCTTCTCACAGGTCAGGTCAAGGAGGAAGGAATAGGCCCCTTTCTGGGACCACCGTGGTCCTCTCCACAGGACCATCTGGCTTGACCAGAGGACGTTTTCTTACTTTTATTTTCATCTTTCTGCCTGTTTGCTTCTTTCACCTCTTTCATTATGTTCCTCAGAGAACATTTCTTCATCAGCTTTAGGAATCCACCTTATTGGCAATACCCTAAATGTTTTTAATTGCAGCATCATTAGTCCAGCCATGCAGTAATGCAGCAATTAGGGAGGAGAAGCTACAAAGTTTGTTGTTGAGGAGCAGAAAGCAAGGACAAGGACCCCAAGAACCTTGGGCTGCTCCCCGGCAGAAGTGCCATCAGAAGTCTGTGCCAGGTGGGAAGTCCCAGCTGAGCTTGGCTTTGCAAGCTCCCAGACCGAGGGCCTTTGAGAGCAGCTGCAAGGGCACAGAGCTCAGCAGATGGTGGGGAGGAGGAGGAGGAGGGTGAAGGTTAGCTTGAATTTCGAGCGGGTTCACGATGCCGCTGCGTTCGCACCCCTTTCCTGCTGCTTTTCTTCAGGTAGTGTGAAGAAGCTTGTGGACTCCTGCTCGGAGCTGATGGGGGTGGAGAGGAGCGTTGGGGTGCTAGTGTGGGTGGGTGCCTTGAGGGACGCTGTCCTGGGCCTCTGCAGCCCCCGACTGCCCTCGCTCCTGTTCTGGTGCTGTCGCTGTGGGGAGCCCAGCAGGCTCCTCTCCTCCGGTGGAAATCGGAGTGGGTCTGCCATCCAGGAGGACCTTTCTTGCCCCGTGTTTGTAGGAGGCCGGTTTAGCAGGATCTGCAGACCCAGATCTCTGCCCTGGCTGGGCCCTGGCAGAGCTGTCTCTGTGCAAAGCTCTGGCTTCCAATCTCTCTGCTTGGGGAAACGCGGAGTGCAGATGTTACCATTTCCAGCAGGGTCCCTGCACAGCTGCAGAGGGAGGAAACTGCCCATCTCTCCATTGCCCATCCTCAGCATCCAGTCCAGCTTCCCCCAGCACCCTCTGCGGGCGGGAGAGCGGCTGGGAAGGCTCTCTGGGAGAAATGCACTTTGCAGGTTGGCCTGTTACCGTGCACAATGGAAATCTGGCGGCTGCATCCGCTGCTTAAGAGCCTTCCCCTTGCGCAATAACCTCTCATTATTTTTTAATGTTGTTGTAACTTTATGGCTTAATCAGTATTTGCAATTTGTTAGTAGTCCAGGCTGCAATAAAATTGTTTTCCAGGTACTGAAACATCCTATCAAGGTTTGTAAAGCAGTGGTTCTTAGTTTATCACACTCATAAAAAGCACTGGCAACTTGACAGATATAATAACTTTTTTTATCAAGTGTCTAATTTGAGAGGAAATTAAGCCATACATTACATGCCGATCTGAGCTGGAACTGAAAAAAGACCCAGCCACCCCTCTTCCCACCCCAGCGAGTTCCCTTTCTCATCCCAAACCCTTCTGGACCGAAAAGAGTCTTTCGAGCCGGCCGTGCTTCTGCATTCGCTCTGCAGTATCCTCGGATGGTGTGTGTATTTTTACAGGGCACTGCACACTTAATAAAAAATTATTTATGTGGCCTGCATTGATGTCACAGCAGTGAAACAATACCTTTCCTTTACTGCAGCAGAGCGGTGATTTATACGAGTGCCTGGAAAAGCTTCCTCGAAATGCAGTGCAGATGCTCCAGGCCACTGTAGCAGCCACTATATCCAGGTTACTTACAGGCCAAGATTTCTAAATCAGGCAGGTGATTCTGGGTACTTAGAATGGTAGGGGTTGGAAGGCACCTCTGGAGATCATCGAGTCCAACATCTGTGGCATCCATCTCAGGGTGCCCAGGGGGCTGGGGCTGCACCGGCACCAGATAAGCTGGTCCTTTTCAGTCTTTTGAATAATGGCCTTTTTGTCCTTGGAATTTTGGTCGGTCTGACGGACTAACCCCCCTTGATCCCAAAGAAGAGCAGTGAGTCGAGTGGTGCCTGCTCTGTGATCTCCCCAAAGGCTGCTCCTTGGCCAGGCTGGTCGTGCTCCTGAGCTGCGCTCGGATCTGTGCCTCCAAACACGGCCCTGGTGTCCCCAGCCCAGCCCCGGCCCTCGCCCTGCTCCTCCTGCTGCTCTCCGCTGCACTCACCCCTGATGGCAACTGCGGGAGAGAACAGAGGCTGTCCTCAGGCACTCGTTTTAAGGGTAATTATTTTGGTGTTTAATTCCAGCACTGATTTTCCCCCATTCCCATAAGCGGTACCAAAATGCCAATAAACCACTGAGCAGCTAAGCCCGGATCGCCCGGAGAGAGCTCCCTGAAGCCAGGCTTCCTGAGCAGCTCCCAGTTCTGCCATCGTCTGCTGCCGGCAGAGCTGCAGAGCCCCAGCGCTCGCCGGGGCCGGGAGGAATCTGTGCTGGAAGCCTGGAGTCAAAGTCAGACGCTGACTCCAAGCCGCACACTGTATTTGTTTAAATTTTCATGCTAGCGAATGTCTGTGACACAGGAGACAGGTTTATGGAGAGCGAAAAAAAAATGTTGACAAATGGCCCAGTAATCAACTGGAACATGCAATAAATCATTGGAGTGCCAATAACACTTCCAGGAGGAGTTGCGAAAGGTCATTACGATGCCACCATGTATCATGCAGCGCCAAACAAAGCAAACAGAACATGTTGGGAATAGGATTATGGGAGAAGCATCTGTCAGTTCTAATTAAGAATTAACTGTGGATCCTATATAAAAAGATGTGTGGTTTATTCCTATCTCCCTCCTTTTCCCACTTAGCTCTCCATTTTTCCCTCTCCAAAATAAAACTCAATTACTTTAAAAAAAAACCCCTCTGTCATTTAATCTATTCAACAGCAGCAAAAATAACCCGATGTGACAAAAGAGTGAAGGCTGGAGGGGAGGGCCAGGGTTCTCTCTGGCTCCTGCAGCCTCTGGAGCATGTGGGAGGGCGGCTCAGAGCCTGCCCCGGTTGCCTGAAATCCCACAAGTCCTTTGGCATCTCCGAATCGCGTGTCTGCGCCGGTTGCAGAAGGCAGAAAATGTACAAACCGAAACGCTTCGGCCCCCCCCTTGGCGTGGATGAAGGGTGGAAATGGAGAGACCTTGGAGGTTGAGATGCTGAAAAGAATTTGGCTACCACTAGGAGGAAATTCAAGCTAAATAAGTGACAATAAAATAAAGCAGCGAAGTTAAAGAGATAGGAGAGGCAGCGGAGCAGAGGCGCAGGGCAGCCAAGCGCTGTGCCTCGGGGGGGACCAGGGGGCCCTGAGCCCATTTCACACCCTGGCCTCCCCCCACAGCAAGTGGCGCTCGGAGGCATCCCCCCACCCCCTTCAGCTGTCTGTGCCCAGTGCTGGCACTGGGTCTTGCCCAGAGGCAAAGCAGGGGTGGCTCTGGAGCCACCCAGCTGACCGGCCGTGTCCCCTGGCCGAGCCGAGCTGCCTGAGCCGCCCGTCGCCTCCGCCGCCGCGAAATGACCCTCCCTGCATAAGCATCTCATAAATCCCCCCAGCACCTCCTTCCTTTCACCTTGTCTTCCCTCTCCTCCTTCAGCCTCCCCTTCCTCTCTCTCCCCATTAATCTGAGTTGCATTTTATCATGTGGGCACCTGTCCCAGGGCTCCTGCTGAGAGGGCTATGCAAGCAGCGTGCTCTTCTTTAATATTATTATTTTTCCCTTTCTTCTCCTCTATATTTCCAGGCCTCTTTTCTGCTTATGTTTGCATTTCTTCTTTTTCTTTCCTTTTTTTCTTTTCCTTTCTGCTGACTGAGACAAGACTGTGTCCTACTTCAACATCCCAGGATTTGTTACAACTTCAAGGTGCGGGTTTATGGCCACGGTTGTCCCGTTTATGGTACAGTTCTTCTTATGGGTTCTAATAAACTTTGTAGCTCCAGGGTGCTCTTAAATCCTGATATGAAAGATAGAGAAGAATCATTATTTAGTCCAACTAAATATAAGATGCTTCACCCTTGAAGGCTGAGGATAATGTTTCTTTCACAGGTGTGGAAAGCCCCATAATTCCTGTGTACAGCAAGTGCAGCTGCAGGAGAAAATAATCAATTCTCCTCCTGGAAATGAGTGTGCTCCCATGTCCTGGTGGGAGGTAGAACAGAACGGACTCTGCTCGGCCCTGGTCACTGATGAATAGAGAGCGATCTGTCATTTGGCTTGTGGTCGGCCCCACCCCAAACCAGGACACCCCCCAGGTGCGATGGGGAGAAACGGGGTCACTGGGCTGGGTGCAGCTTAAGATGGATCCTTCAGCACAGGGGAATCACATTAAAACTCAACAGAAGTTGAGTTAACAGCCAGGCCAGCGCCGGGTGAGACACACGGTGCCGGGAAGCGCTTGTTGCAAAGCAGGGGATTCGACCCCCCCTGACAGAACGTGTCCCAGTCTTCGGTCCCCTTGGAGCTTCAGGACGTTCCAGGGCGTTCTGCAGAGGCAGCAGCGACCTGCCCAGGTGACAAAGCACCGGCTGCAAATTCGGTGGCATATGTGTAGGTAGCTCCAGCTGCAAACAGCCCTCCCCGTTCTGGTGAGGGTCAGGGTGTTTTCAGCAAAAATATAGAGGACAAGCTCAGTGGTGAACAGAATAAATAGGTGATGGGTGGCAGAGTGGCGGGCAGTGCAGCAGCGTGGGGCAGGAGGGTGGCTGGGGCACATCCCTCTGACCTCCCGTACGACCTTGGGCCGGTGGATTTGCCCCCGGGGTTCCGGCCCCGCTCTCGCACAGGGCCGGTAGCCCTGGTCTGTGTGGTCCTGCTGGGCTCTGGATTTTGTTCTGGTGTTTGCACCAAGCGAGCTGAGCACTAAAGCCGGGCCGCGCTGCGTGGCCGAGGTAGGCGTGTGTGTCTGTGGGGAGGTGTGTCTGTGGGTACCTGTGTCCGTGTGTCCATGCGCACAGAGATGGACGATTTATTTATTTCAGGGAAAATCTTTCCCTTTTTCCCCTCCTTCCCTCAGCTTTAGCAAATCCTGTCTGGTTTCCCTCTTGTCCCTGGGAAGGAGGAAGGAGCTCCAAGTACACGGAAAGGGCTACACAATTTGCTCCATTGTTTCTTTCCCCCAGTGTGTATTTTTCCTCTAAGATTTCTGCAAAGTACCAGGCAGGTACAAGTGGCGTTTGACAGGGCCTGGGATCCTCCATTCCCAGCCACACTTATCACCAGGAGGAGCAGCTGGTCCCATTTATTTTTTTCCAGAAGTTGCCATACAGCAGCCAATTATTTTGTTATGAAAAAAACATCAGACAACAACATAATTGAATTGTCGTTTAGTGCACTGCCCTCCAAACCGGTCACCTCGTTATCGTTTCTCTGCAAACAGCTTGTTTTCCATTAAATTGCTGGGTTTGTTCTTAAGTAAGATGATAGGTTGTTTGTAGGGAAAAGCAAATTGATGGGAGTTGCAAATGAACTTTCAATTAAACACGACACCTCTAAAGCCAGCGCTGTTCGTGACGATGGTGCGACGAGAGGAGGGAGACACGGATCTAAAGACGGAACCCTGCAGCTGCTGAGGGTTCATTAAAATGAGAATCCTGTGGAAGAGGTGCCCTGTCAGCTGGCACGGCTGTTTCTCCTTCTCCTCTCTCCACCAGTCCCTGGCTGGAAAAGGGGCCTCTTAGGAAAAGCCGGAACCGCGCCGATGACTCGTAACTCGCCCAGCTCTCGAACCGGCCAAGCACCGCTCAGAGCATCACTCAGCCTTCACCAAGCTTTAATTTTTTTTCCCCTTTTTTATATATCATCTGTTGTCGTAATTATTCTGCCTTGTGAATAAGTGATTCGGTGTCACTTTTGGCTCGGATCTGCCCGACCGGTTTGTTCCCTCTGCAGGAAGCGGCCGGCAAACCCAGCAGCCCTTACACAAATACGGAGACTCTCGGTGAGGTTGTGGCAACAACGAGTCACCTCTGAACCGACAGACTTCGATAGCAACCTGCCAGGAAAGTTCCCTTTCCTGTCACTGATCCCTTGAACTGGTTACTCATATTTTCTGTGGTTCCTGCTGCTCTCCAGCCTGGTCAACCCCAGCCGTCCCAGCCTGTAACAGAGCCGCTCTCTCCGCAGCCAGATGCGAGGAGACAGAACTGTCACTAAAATACCTATTTGGTTGTGCTCACAAGCATAAAGAATTGGTTTTAAAGCCATGGAAAAGGCCATGGTATAAGACACCGGCTTGTTTTCTTATTCAGATTTATGCAGATTTTTGAAGGGTGTGTTTCCCTAAGCAAAGACAACCTGTGCCACCAGGCTGGGCCACACAGGGGGCAGTGAGACCCTCCCAAAACGTGCCCTTCCAGTGTCCTGGCGTGGGCTTCTCCTTAGCAGATGTCCGAGACTCAGCGCTCAGACTTACATGAAGGAACTTCCAAAACAAAGCATCTGGAAAGGAAAACAGCAAACTACTCGCAAGCTATTTCCCTCCTCTGACGTGCCCCCCTCTGATCTCGAAGTCACGGGGAAGCATTTGTGAGGACGGAGAGCGGAACGCCAAAGCCGGGAACGGAAGGAGCGCGTCAGTGAAGAAATGTTCCCAGCAAGGCTGCAGCTGTTCTTGTAAAATATGGCAAGCGCGGCTCGCTCGGCGCGCCCGGGGCCAGCGAGGCACCGGCAGCTGTCGGGGCACCTCCGGGGCTGGGCAGATCCAATGAGCTTTTTCTGAGGCTGAAAAGCGAGGGGCTGGGGACGGCAGGAGGCAGGAGCACCTCGCTGTCCCCGCTGGCAGAGGGGCGAGCCCGCCTGGCCTCGTCCGTCGTCAGCACGACAGCCACGATCTCGCTCGAGGTTGGAGCAGTAAATCACAGTCAGACCAAGATGGAACCCGCTCCTCACGCCTTTTATAGCATCCACAAGATCAACAGCATTTACTCTGCCCCTTGGCAGGCTTTAAATTCTCGGTGTTTTGCGGCAGTGACCACATCTCGGAACCAACCGTGCCAGCGGGGCGGGTTCCTGCGGGCCGAGGGCGGCTGTGGATGTCCCCGGTAGCACTTCAGAGAAGATGGCCCATCTATCCCCGCTGCGAGTGCTCCCGCTCCTAGAGCTTCTCATCCCCGTGTCGTTAGTGAAGAGCAGCTTGCCCCGCGTGTAGGGCCTGGCTCACCGGCTGCCTTCGAGTGCTTCCTGGGGTGCAGTGAGGACGGCAGCCGCTGCCTGATGTTCGCTCGTGCCGGAGGTGCTGGCTCTTCCCCTGTCTTTCTACCCCTTGCCCTCTCTCTCTTCTCATCCCCCTCTTCTAGCTCTGGGAAAAGCTGGATGTGAACAGGGAGCTCAGGGCACTTTCCACATGCAGGATTATTACAAATCCTATTGACGGTAATGGAAAGCTGCTGGTTTTTCGAGGACTTTCTGTTCCCTCCGGCGTGCAGGGAGAGCCCGCGTAGGAGCCAGCTGTGCCCGCGGTGCCGCACCGCTCTCAGGCTTTCTGGCTGAGGGAGGAAGATGAACGGCAACGATGAGGAAGGAAACGCGCGATGCTGCGGGAGCGCGGTGGGGCTGGGGCTGTGGGGCAGGTTTGTGTGTCAGAGCTGCAGCTCCCGGGCAGGTTTGTGTGTCAGAGCTGCAGCTCCTGCCCGCGTGGACACGCGTGCTCAGGCCGGTGCTGCCAGGTGTGTGCCGTGTAGGTGCGTCCCTTCCCTTCGGCTTTTTTGGGATCTCTCAGGGGTCTCCTCTTCCCCGTCTTCCTGGAGAGCTTGCTGCACAGCCGAGGAAATTGGGTAATGAAAGCCGAGTCATACGTTCCTGCTTTATGTTTCCAAAGAAGCAAGTGTGACTGTCAGGTTTACAAAAGATTGTTTATGTTCAGTGGCGTGAAATGGGGAGCGAGTGTGCGGAGCCGAGCGAGAGAAAGCCTGGCCTGCCCGGGCTGACAGCACTGCATTCATCCTCCACGCTACAGCAGACAAAGCGCTGGTGCTGCCTGACAGGGGCCATAAATCACCGCTGGGAGATGCTGTACCTACAGCTTATACCATTCCAGATGACAAACACACAATAATCCACACAGCACAGCACTTTTTCTCCCCTCTCTCCCTCGGACTAGCTGGTGCTCAAGTGACGACAAGAGGCGGCGAGGAAACCTGCAAAGCCTGGAAGCCCGTGGGGAGCTCGGGCAGGAGCCGGGGCGGGCGCCGGTGCAAACAGCCCCTAAACCTGGGGCTCAGCAAGAGCGACGGGGACGCCGGTTTGCAAAGGCCCAGGGGAGCGGAGACCTAGTGGGTGCGAGTGTCAGATAGGCCAGAAATACCCAGCGGTGTGTCCGGCTCTCCAGCAATTCCCCCGCCAAAGGCTCGTTGAAGCCGCAGCGTTGCCAGCTCTGCCTCGTCGCCCGGCTGGCTTTGCCTGGGTTCCTGTTTCACGTGCAAGCGGCAAGGAGAGCTTTGAGGAAGGAGGCAACGAAAAGCAGGGAGGGAGATGAGCTGCCACCACCCGGGGCTGTAATCTGCAAGGGAAGGGAAAGGAAAGAGGTCTATCTGGTTGGACAACCCTTAAATCAATGTATCCTAATTAACAAAAGATCTAATTCATCAAAGTGACAGCAACTCTATTTATATCACCTCCATCCATGGGGGCTGCTGGGGGCTCAGGGTTGGGGTTTTTCTCTTCCTTTCCTTTTCTGACAGCTTTATCTTTCCCACACACATTTTTATGTGCCCTTTCTGGGGGAGAGGGACTGATAGTGATGCTTTCCTAGGGAGTACGGCCATTTACTTGACATATTCTGTCTCACCCCCAAAATAAAGGGATATGTGGGGGGGAGTTGGAAAAGAGGGGTTGTCTTAGGTCTTATTTAGAGGGGGAGGAAACTGCTGAGAGGTGAGCAGTGGGATATGCAGCTACACGTGCAAAATGTGATCAGATCCTGCAAGTTGGGGTTGTGCTCTGAAAATACCCCCAGCAGGATCCGTGGTCATACAGGGATCTTGGCTTTCATTTGGAAAAGCAAACCCTGAGAGCTTGACAACACGACTGGACAACACCTTAAATCTTGAAGTACATAAAAAGAAACCCAACTGTTTTGTTTTGTTTTAATATCTGAAGCCTCGTGGTCTGGGGGCTGGGAGAGCAGGATGCTGAATTGCCGTATAAATACAAGGACCGTGTCAGTTCAGAATTGCTCTGCAGTTCTCAGCGGGCTCGCTCTCGGGAAGAGTGAGGTTTGGACTTGATATAGTAACACAAAAATAGTAATAATAGTAATGAATCCCTGTTCAGCCACTCCTCCCTGCTCCAAGCACAGGAGCAGAAAATCCAAGATGCAAAACACAAGCCTCGTCTCGTGGGAAGAAGGAAGCTCAGAAGGCTGCTGGGGTAAAAAATCCACAAACCAAACCAAACCAAACCAAACCAAACCAAACCAAACCAAACCAAACCAAACCAAGGCAGTGTTGCCTCTGAAGTGCATCTGTGTTCCCAGCACCCGGGCAAACAGAAGATGAAAGGGCCATAAAATGGAGCTGTCGGCTGAAGGCTGCACCAGCACATATATCCTGATGTGCCGGGAGTACCTGCTTCTCCCGTAGCCTAAACTTCTGATGAACCAACGTGCTTCAGAGCGCATTTATATGCAAAGGCGTATAATATGTCCCCTGTATCTAATTATCTGTCAACCTGAGGCAGTTTGTTTTCCAAATCGGCCTCTCGGCTGTGACTTTATGAGGTCGTAAAGAAAACGGTGCCACTCTCGCACTGGAGCGCCGGGAGAGCCTGGATCAACAAATTACCATCTTTAATGGTGTCTCCTCACACAAGCCCACGCCCCAGCAAGCCCGGGCAGCCCCCAGCCCTGTGCACCGAGACAGATGGGGCAGGGGCAGGACTGACCCCCTCGAGCTGCCCTCACTGCCCTCGCTGCCCTCGCCACCCTCGCCGCCCGCTCGCCCTCCTCGGAGCCCGATGGACCCGTGGCAAAGTTTGTCAGGATCTGGAGAGGAACTCCAGCCCCTCAGCTGTGAGAGCAACACCACCGCCAGCCAGCGCCGAGCTGCAGATTCCTCTGCCCACGCTGCTCCCGTGATTAATGATAGAAAGGAATTAAAAAGAAGGAGAAAAAAAAAAAAGAGCGAGGGAGAGGGGAGGGGAGCGGGTCAACAGCTGAGTGCAAGGCAAGTCGCTAGACAGGGAGTAATTAAGATACTTGGGTAAATATGATTAATAAGCTCAAACTGGCAGGGTGTGCAGTAAACAAGGGCTAACCAGATGGTACCCTTTCCTTTCTGACAATGCTGCAAGCTTTGGAAAAATAGGAAGGAAGGCTCTGGATCCTCCCAGCTCTCTGCTCGGGGAGGAGGGAGGATTGGCCACGGGGCCAGGGCCGTGAATCACCTGATAGGAATGAGAGACATTTCCCCCTTAGTCCCACGCCGCTCAGGGTCAGCTGCCAGGGGAAGACAAACGTGTTCTTGGGGCGCTGGGGTGGTACCC
>WUAM01000143.1:2803489-2805178 GCA_024336885.1 Actenoides hombroni | reverse complement strand
GGGCTGGAGGATAAAGTAATTTGAGGTTGCTCAAATCAGATGTGATTTCCTGGCTGCCGGGACAGGGTTTGAGCGAGCACAGGGTGGCAGGCTGGGGGTGAGGACTCCTGCTGCTCTTCCCCGCTCTGATGGGTGATGCTCTGCCCCGACCGGGCTGTGCTGCACCCTGAAAGTGCTCCCAGACAAAACCAAACTGGGCAGCATCCCGTGGATGTCAGACATGCATAGAACCAGAGACTGGTTTGGGTGGGAAGGGACCTTTAAAGCACAAGAAGGTCTCCCAGGCTGCAGGAAGGTCTCCCTGCACCTCTGTCTCTTAGCAATCACAAACCCAAAGCAGTTCACACAATGATTACCAAACAAAACCCTTCCGGTGTTTTGCCTAAAAACAAATATTTTGAGCACAATGTTTCAATGCTGCCTGTGTTTATACCTCGCTGTGGGGGTGGTCTCTGGGTGCAACTGGGACCCTGCACTGGGCTCAGCGGCCGTGGCTGAACTCCTGGATCCCAGGGATGCAGCCGGAGCCCAGAGCCAGGGATGGGGATCACTGCGCCTGGAGCTCTTTGCGGGGCTTGTTGCCTTGGTCAGGTCTCTTGCTGGCATTTGCTTTCAGCAGGCTGTGCCCAGGGAGCTGCACGGGCTCAGGGGTGCAGAGCACACGAGGCAGGCGCTGTGGGTTTGGGGGTCCCAACCACCTGCACCACACCCCAGCCCAGCGGGTCGTACACGAGCCTGCGACTGACACCTGATGAGAAAAAAAAGGGGCAGAACATGAGGAAAAAAAAAGGCCAGTCTTGGCTGCAGTGGCTAAAAATGTCTAATCTTGGGGCTGGTATTAAGTTAAATATCCCAGTTAAACCCATCTCATTGTGGATATTGCCCTAGGTCAAACAAGCAGCTATTTAAGGCAAGGAAAACAAGGTGGGATTTGGGTTTCTCATCAAAGGCACCCTGAAGGTAAAGGCTTCCACTTTATCATGGTGAACAAATTAATTGCCTAATTGTTGCCGGGACCAAGTTCTGGTGTGTTTCCAGCAGGACGGTCTGTTTTTGTTATCTCAGCTGTGGGCAGGGAGGAGAGGAGGAGGAGGAGGAGGAGGAGGGTGGGAGGAGGACACTGCAGCACCTGGGTTCTCTGGCCCTACATGTAATAGGAAACAACAGGGGCCACAGGGGACACATCGCTCTTTTCCACCTACATGTTATTCCAGCCATAAATCCGAGTGACAAGCTTGAACTTTTCTCAATTGACATGTTTACAAGGGAAGTCCGCATTTGACAGGAAAATTAAGCATATCAATCACTTAACGAGCTCGTTAATGAATGGCTCTCAGATCTCTCTGATTTTGTGCCTGGTAGCACAATTTATTGATCAAGTGCTTTTGGCCGGGGCCAGATGTTGCTGTGCCTTGATCCTCAAAGCCGGGACGGCCCTGGCCAGGGTTTAGCGAGAGGTCATTTTCTCCAGCAGACCCCAGGTTCCCTTTTCTGTCTTCTGTTTTCTCTTTCTTTCTCTCTCTCCCTTTTTCCCCCACCAGAACAAAGAGAGCAGATGCGGGCTCGGGGCCCCTCACACCCACTCAGACATATGGAAGCGATCTCCTCTGTCTTTGTAATTACACAGGAGCTTGCTTTTCAATGGCTCCGGGTTTTATTGCACAGAAACCAACCTATTCCTACATAAAA
>WUAM01000143.1:2793489-2798489 GCA_024336885.1 Actenoides hombroni | reverse complement strand
TAGAGAGGGAAACCTCTTCTGCATTATTTAAAATTTCCTGCGTTTAAAGCTCAATGATCGCACAAAAAGTGCTCCGAGTCCAGGCAAGTTTCGGGTGGAGTTTCAGGGGAGTCTTGCCCAGCGTCAAGGCAAAATCCAATGCCCGGTCGTGCTTGGCTCCTGCACGTGTGCGTGCAGCCCAGGGCTGGAGCTGCCCTGACCACAGCTCTCAGGGGACAGGGATGGGGACAGGGGACAGGAGGCCACAGCTCCTCTGTCCCGTTAAATACAGCCAGGAGAGCTGGGTCCGTGTGCTCGGCCACGTAAATCATCTGACGTTTTGACTGTGTGTGTGATAAAGCAGCTCCGAGCAACAGCTCTGGCCGTTAAATCACAACACCCAGTGTGGGACTGGGTGAACCCACCAGTGTCATCCCAGAGCTCACACTGCAAATCCCACGAGGATGGGTCATGGGGGACATGGTCCTGCCTTTGCCTCCCCTCACTTAAGGGGCCCTTTTGCAGGGGGACGAGAAATTCAAATTGCACCTAAAAAAATGCCCTTGATTTGTCTTGTCTTCTCGGTTTCCCCCCTTTCTAAAGGACTTTTCAGCAGTGAGACGTGAGAGGAAGGTGTCTGAGGGGCAGCACACGGGGCATCAGCAGCACTCTGCCTTGTCCGGACCCTGAGCCCAGGCTCTGGGCAGCCCCCAGACTTTGAACATTAAATAAACTTGGGGCGGGTGGTGGTGAGAGCCCAGGGGCAGGGATTATTTCCTTCTCTGACCCTGTACGAGCAGTTGGACCTGCCCACAGGGACAGTCCTGCTCCCCAGGGGATGCTGCAGTGCTGGGGCAGGACCACACACGTCATGGGGGACTGTGGGTGCCCGTCAGCCAGGGGACCCCATCCCATCGTGGCCACAACAAAACGTGGCCCGTTAGCACCCCATCACTCTACCTTCACCCCCTCCCCGGCCTCTTCTGCACAAGGTGTTTCTTTTCCTTCTGCTTTGCTTTGCTTTTTCTTTTTTTTTTTTTTTTTTTTTTTTCTTTTCCTCCCCGGGGGAATTGTACAGGGGTCTAGTGTTTGTTTTAAATTGAACCACTGATGACCTCACAAATTAATTACCTGCTTGCCTCTTCCCTCCTGTGTGAGGTCACAGAGGCTGGGGTGGGGACAACCCGCTACCCCCTGCTCGGTGGCATCATAGCTCCTGCTTTAAAGACCAGAGACAAATGTCAAAATTGCCAGTTCAGGTTAAAATCAGATTTAAATGTCTCTTACTAAACACAAAGGCACACAAACTCAATATGTCATCTTTAATGGTTCAGAACAAAGCCTAGAAAAATAGTGTCCCAGCACACGGGAGTTTTATAACCTTTGATATATAGCTTTCATTATTAGCAATAATTCCTGTAACTGCATCCGGATTCACGGGTACACATATTGAATAATAATTCTACTTGGTTTTGATTTGCTCCCTGGTTCCCACAGGGTCCTTGCCCCTGCAGAGCCTTCGCCCAGCCTGGGCAGATCTGCCCCAGCCCTTCATCCTCCTCTTCCGCCTTCCACAAAAACCAGGCTTTTGTTGTTGTCCTCTTCGTTCCTCTACTTTGAGGTTTTTTGGCCAACACCCACCTCTCCCTCCCCCGCTCCTTTGTCATGATATTAAAATCTAATTACCCAGACAACTCTCTTCACCTAAGTCATCAGCAGGCCCAATTATTTCTCGGTGCACAGCCCCCCACGTGTGCACACACAAGCACACGCAGAAAGCAACGAACAATAAAAAGGCGTTCGCTAACCTCCGCCTCTTTTCACAGTCAGGCTTCAAGTTCACATGTGAATTTATGCCAGTTTTGACATTAGCAGGAAAAATTAACAGTTCTCACAAAAAAAAAAAAAAAAGGAAAGGAAAAAAAAAGGAGAAACTTGCACAAAAGAGGTTTTGTGTTTCAAGCAGAATAAATTATAGTGTGATGTTATTAAAACACTTAGTTGTTAAGTTGCCAAGAAAATCCAGTATATTCACACGGACTCGAGGACCTGTCTCCATGCAAAGTAATTAAATTAGATTTATGGGCTGCATTACATCAGTGTTTGATAGTTCATTTTTCCTTTCTTCATATTTTGTCCTGCTTTATTAGAGCATGTGACAGATGGTAAAAATAGTGTGAAGTTTCTTGGCCCTGTGCTAAATCCCCCTTCGGTAGTATATCTCTCTGCTGTCAGTTCTCCCCAGCGATGATAAATTAACCTCTCCTCTCCTATCCCAAGTGTGGCAGTAAAGCTCTCTTTGACACAGCACTATCACTTTATCTTAATCTGTGCTGTTCTAGGGGCGGGGTGGGGAAGGAAGGGAAAGGGAGATGATGCAATCGCTACCAGGAGTTGGAAAAAAAAAAAACAACAAACCCCAAAAAAGAAAAAGATTTATTGTGTCAGGGAAAAAAAAAGGAAAGCTGGAATAGTGCTGATTTATAGAATCTGCTGTGGTGTGTATAGATACATGTATATGGGCACACACATTGCTCTGGTCTGTATAGATGGATATGGGCACACACACTGCTGTGCAATGTATAGATGTATATGGGCACACACACTGCTGTGGTCTGTATAGATGGATATGGGCGCACACACACACTGCTGTGTCATGTATAGATGGATATGGGCACACACGTTGCTGTGGCATGTATAGATACATGTATACAGGCACACACACGTATGTATTTGCCAGTTGGCACCTTCCCCTCCTGCCACAGGTTGGATGGATGAGGTTCTTCTGCCATTTACTGACATCTGCAGCCCTGAGGTCCCAGGTGCCCTTGCCCACTGCTGTCCCGTGGTGTCTGCGGCCGGCTGATGGGCAGAGGCTTTTCTCCTTGTGCAAGCTGCAGTTACTGACCTCCCGGGGTTATTTCTCTCCTGGAGTTACTGATCTCCTGGCGTTATTTCTCTCCTGGAGTTATTTATCTCCCGGCCACTCACTTCCACAGGCAAGCAGTGGGTCCTGGGGCAGGTTGTCCCTCCTGTGTCCCCTCCTCGCAGGCTCCGTTTGGGAGCAGGTTCCTGCTCTCCAGGAGGGAGCTTTGCAGAGCGAGCCCCAGGAGGGTCCCGTGGGCTTGTGGAGCACCAGGATAGAAGGTTTCCTCCTGGTGAGACAGGGCAGGAGCCACAAGTATTTTCAGTCAATCGGTCGGGCAGGGCAGAGACGATGAGTGAGGGTGAAAAGAGGCAACAGGAGGTTGCCAAGAGGGAGAAAGCCCTTCCCTGGGGAATCCCCCGGCGTCCACGTTGCATTAATCATGCCAGATACGGTGATACTTGACATACGGAGATACAAAGATAGTAGTAGCCCTAAATACCAAATCCTGAGGTGGAGGGAGCCAGCCCTCAGCTACCTCTGGGTCCACCCCATCCCAGCTCAGAAGACAGAGCCTGGATCCTGCTATTTTGGGAGCCGGAGACCTCGGCTTTCTCCCAAACTGAGGATGTCCTAATACAGGAAAGAGCTGGAGGGCTGACCATGTGTGGGTAGCTCCTTGCTCGCTGGGGATTAAGTCTGCATCTTGAGGAGACTTGGCATGTTGTGTATGAACAGGCACCTTATAATAGCACAAAAATCGAACTCGCGTATCCCCCAGCTACCCGAACTGGGACAGCAGGCTGTGCTGGGCCTGTGTGCTCCTTGGTCCTCGCTGGGATCCCCCAGAGGGACAGTTCCACACTGGTGTTTTGTTAAATGGTGCTGTGAAACCAAGGCAGTCCCCTTTCCCCTCTGACACCGTGTCCCTTGCTCCCTCTATTTAAAAGCCAGTTCCTGCCTGTACTGGGCCCTTTTGCTGAACATCTTTCCTTCCTCCTCAGCCAGATTTCAACACAAAGGAACTGACTGGAGCGTTCGGTCACCTGGACTGTAACTAAAGACCTCAGCTCATCCCTCAGGGGCGAGACCGTCACCTCTCGAGCGTCCCCCGCAGCCCCGTGCAGGCGAGGTGAGTGGCAGAGCCCGTGGCACCAGCTCGCCGGGTCTCGGGCGTGGAGCTGGGTCATCTGCAGATGGCTCTGGGCACAGCGACCAGGGCCGTTGGTCACCCAGGTCACCCCTCCTGTCGCTCCGGGGCACCCCCTGATCCCTGGAGGGGCCGTAGGGCATTATGGGCTGTTAGAGCAAGACCTTAAGGCCCAGCTATAGAATTTTTAATTCCAAGATCAATAACCAGATAGTGCTAATGATGGTGTCGATGCAACTTCAACCCCTTAAGGAACACTGTGGTGTGGTGGGCACAGCAATTCACAGCTTGTTAACTGGGAAATGGGGAAAACAGAACCAGCCTGAGCCTTCAGTTGGAAGCCACCCCAAACCCTAATCCTCCAAGCCTTCCCTTGAGCACCCTCAATGGTCTGCTGGGATCCAGGGCCAGGCTGGCAGTGTCACCAGCTTGGGGGCAGAGCTGGAGGCTATTCCGGTTAAAAAAGAAAGCAAAGAAAGCTGTAAAAAAATGGCCTTTTTTTACACTTTGGTAAATAAAAGCTGAAGTCCCTACAGCACTCCTAGACCAACCACAAACCAGTTTGTGCTTAAAAGGAAGACATCGATCACTTTGCTGTTGTCATCAGCACAAATGTATGAAAATAGCAGCGGGCACCCACGTCTCACATCAGGCTCCGGACTAATAAGGAGCAGAGAGATTCTCCCAGGGAGTTCACGGGGCAAATAGGCGATGGGTGGTGATGACAGTGGGATTAACTTTGTCCCCTCCCCCTCCAACTGCAGACGGGTCAGTGCCACCCACCCCCTGCGGCACAGGCACCCAGCCCAGGGTGTATTTGACATGGAAACAGAAACCCCACTGAAACCAAACCCTCAGCTGTGCCTGCGGCTCTCCCCGGGAGACACTCGCTGATGGGGGCAGCGACGGGTGGCATTGCACAGTGATGGGGGAATCCCAGTGATGGGTGGCATTGCACTGTGACCAGGGGGTCCTCGGGTTGGCTGGCTTTGCACGGTGACAAGG
>WUAM01000143.1:2747409-2759467 GCA_024336885.1 Actenoides hombroni | reverse complement strand
GATCGGGGATGAACTTTCCCCTTTGGACGAACTCCTGTCAGTCCCGGCACCTCCTGGGCTGACCCCGGGGCCGGCAGCCGAGACCCCCCCCTCCCACGTACAACCCCCTCCCCACCTCACAGACCTCCTGCGGGCGGCATAAAAGCGACCTGGGCACATACATCTCCCCAGCACCCTCCCACACAGCCGGGCGAGATCAAAGCCAGCGCCGGCAATCAAAGCATGTGACAGGCAGGTGTCCGTCCCCCTCGACAGGACCACAATTAATCACAGGGTCTATCCCACAAGGAGATCAAACCGGGCCTCCTGCCAGCTGTTGGTTAAAGCCTGCCTTCAAGTTACCCTAATTAAAGTTTTCTCTTCGCCTCCCCCGTGTTCACCCGGCTGACTGCTGTCCCATGACCACCCCTTTCACTCCTTAAAACAAAGGCTGCTGTGAGGAGCTCCGGGCAGCCGGAGCTGCCGGCCCCGGCCATGCTTCGCCGGCCCTTTCTTCTCAAGCTTCTGCAAGACCACAACCTGGCAGGGGAGCCTTTCCTGCGGGCAGGGCCCTGCGTCCGGCCTCAGCACGACCAGGGCACCCTCTCCCTCCTTCTCTTCCCCCGAAACGTCGAGCGCATTTGTTCCGGTTCTGGAATTACCCCTTTTCCGTCTATCGTGTTGTTTTGAGCATTTGCAGAAGCGTTGGACTCTCGCGGGGCAGCGGCGGGACCCGGAGGAACCCCCTCGTGCTAACGGCTCCTCTCCATCCCCCTTCCCGAGGTTCTCATCTCGCCGCGACATCAAGAGCGGCATCTTGATGAGAAGGCAGAGGAAATGCTTCTCTGCAGCGACGCTTCGCTTTGATGTGTCTCAGGGTTGCATAAAAGCAATCCAGGGGAGAACTGAACTGTTTCTGTAACCAGAAACTGGGCTGGGTGTGTGTTAAATGCACCTTTCAGACATATCACATAGTGCACAAGTTTTAGGGTTTTCTTTCCCCCGCTAACGTGCACATTGCTTCACTCACAGAAAATCAGGGGGTTTCACTAAGGAGCCACTTGCAGTCAGGAAATCAATCATTTTGATGGCAAAAATGCTGAAAACAGAGCCCTGCCATGGCCAGTGCCCATCCCCCAGGGCTCGTCCCCGAGGGGGAAGCGGGGGGACCCTGACTGTGCCAGGGTGTAGGTCCTGAGGGACAGGTCTCCCCTCATCCGCGCAGCCCGGGGTGCTCACCGGTGGGTCGCTGCCCCAGGCAGCAGCCCCTTGCTTTTGAACTTGGTTTCTCTCCCTGGCTGCCCGTGGGCCGGGCTGTCAGTGCCGGGCGTGATTGATGGCAGTGACTGCGGGGCAGGACGTGGGCTTCAATCGCCGGCACACGTTGACTCTGGCACCGGGACAAACCACCTTTCACAGCCTCCCTGCGACCTCTCTCCCTCTCCCATCTCGCAGGCCATCACTCAAACGCCTGCCCCAAACCTGACCTTTTTTTTTTCAGAGCCTTTCTAAAAGCAGCTTTTCTTCCCCGAACCCCACCAGAAGAATTTCACTGGCACTGCCGGGTACACAGCGCTGAGCCGGTGCCAGCCATGGGCTCCAGTGAGCCCCCGGCACGCGGGGCTGCGGCAGCCCAGCCGGCACGGGCGAGCACACGGGGCCGTGTCCGTCCGGGCGGCTCCTCGCCTGTGTTTGTCAGTTTGCTCAGCTGCTCCCCATCCCCGCTTTGAAGTCCCCCCACGTTGTTTTTCCAGCCGACGGCCTCATCATGGGGTTCCCGGGGTCAGGACGGGCTGCGAAAAGAGGTTTCGCCATCGGGTTCGAAGGAGCATTGAAAGTTCAAGCTCTTCCCAGTCCCGGGTGTGAGCATCCTCCGCACCCTGCCTGGGGCTGGGGCTCCCCCCACGAAACCCCCCAGCAAAGTTGCTCTGAAATCTGGGCAGTGGGGCTCCTCTCTTAAAAAAAAAAACACCACAGGAAAGCCAAGGCAGCAGCGCAGGTTCGTCCGGGCTCACGCAGCCTAATGCAATGTTGTTCTGGTCTTGGCCTTACATTATTAATAATAATAACTGTAAAATTCCGTTACCCGCAACGCACAGATTGAAGTAGCCAGATAAAGGTCTGCAAGCTGCCCAACCTGCTGCTGGGGAGAGATGGTTATCTAAATAAGATTATATTTTTTTTTTAACCCAAGATAATAATGATAATGCTAATAATAATAATAGTAATAATACCTCTTTTTAGCCTGCTTTGAGATCCAGATCTTATCCTAAACAAGAAAATAATTCTAAGCCCCTGACAACGCATTGAAAATTAATATTGATTATTAGAAATAATAGTCCTTCTAGGAATGGCATTGCAGCATCTAGGGAAGAGGTTCCTTCAGGGCCAGGTAATAATCACAATCATATTTAGCATCTGCACTACACTTTCCATCCTGAAAGCAAATTAACCTCTTCTGTACGAGCTTAATTATCAGGCTCGCGTGCTTGGAGGTGACGCCACCCAACCACTTCTCGCCCGGAAACCTCTCTGAGCACTGGAACCCCTCACACCCCACCATGCCCAGCCTCCGGACCACTGCCCCAGTCCCCCTGCCCCTCCAGGCACCTGGTGAGACCGCCCCCCTCCCCTGCTCCAGCCCCCGCCGCAGCTCCGGCTGCGCCAGGTTCTCCGGGAGACCACACAATGTGCCTGACATGCCATTTAATCCAACACAATGAAATATTGAAAAGGCTTTCAAAACTCAACATGTTGAGGCAGAAATCTATGGAAGATGTTTAATACTAATTCTATTAGGCATCTGAGTTAATGAATCACAACTGTAAGAAATCATGATAATCCAGAAGGCATTAGTGACAGATTAGCTTCAAAGCTACCATAAAAGTGCCACGGTGCTTACCTAGCAGCGTGATTAATGCCAGCAAGACATAATGGCATTATGAGGGATGGAGCCACGTGGCCCGACAGCCCCTTTGCTCCGGCCATCGCTGCCTTCACCCGGCACTGCTGCTGGCACGGCCACCACCCCTCTCTGGGCCTGAAGGATAAACCTCCAGGTGTTGTCCATAAGAGTTTCATCTCCTCCCCAACCCAGTAACAGCCCCCGGGTAGTGGTGGGAGGTGGGTGTTGCAGGTGTCTGCACTCAGGGTGTGGTGGGGAGGACATAAATGGGAGTTCAGCAGCACCAGCCCCACTGTTGATACCAGAAGGTCAGAGGCAGCCTGGCTTGTATCAGCACAAGTATGGCCAGCAGGACTGGGACAGGGATTGTTCCTCTGGACTTTGCACTGGTGAGGCTGCACCTTGAATACTGGGTTCAGTCTCCCTCCAAGAAGGACATTGAGGGGCTAGAGCATGGCTGGAGAAGAGCAGCAAAGTTGGGGAAGGATCTAGAGCACAAGTCCAGACCAGGGCAGTGGTGGAGTCCCCATCCATGAAGGCATTTCAAAGCCATGGAGATGTGGTGCTGAGGGACATGGGTTAGTGGTGCCGTGGCAGTGCTGGGGGATGGTTGCACTCCATGAGCTGAAAGGTCTCTTCTCACTAAAATGGTTCTGTGACTCCATGCTTTGGGCTAGAGGGGCTCTGAGGGATAGGGCTGCAAAATACAGCAGTGGAGGGTCCTTGCAGGCTACAAGCAGAGGTCCTGTGCTGTAGGTGGTTGAGATGTTTCTTCACAGATGAGTCCTCATCAAACCCTCCTGCTGTCTTCTCCACAGGCTGACCTGAACCTAGGACCTTGCCTGCCAAACCCAGGGGCGATCTCTGCTGAGGACCATGTCAGGAGAACCTGGAGAGCTGCTCTACCGTGATGGAGGTCCAGCTGAGCGTGCCCTCCCAGGCCAGGGCACTGGCAGGCACCACAGTCCTGAGTGTCAGCAGAAATGTAAGTGGAACAAGTTGCTATTGAATGAAAGTAGACGTCTCATTATGGCTTTTCAGGATTGTTTTCCTATATCTTTATTGCTCAGGTTTGCTTAATTCTGGAGTGGACGCCTGCCAAATTGTCTATCAAATTACCTACTGGCAAGTAAACTGAGATTAGTTCACTTGAGTGCGGCCCTCTTATATTTGACTTATAGCCAAGCAAAATATGGGTTTAATCAAGGGAGAAATTGGACATGATGTTTCAATGAAAGATAGCAGGGTACTATCTGTTCAGCGGAAACAGGGGAAGACACAACCCGAGGCAGGGAGCAGAGGAGGGTTGGCCAATTCAGCTCCCCGGGAATCAGCTGAGGGCGAGCGCTCTGAGGCTGCGTGAGCAGCTTGGGAAGAGCTAGAAACTCAACCCTCACCCAAGCAATTCCTCAGGTACACCCTCTGGCACCCTCGGAGCTGAGATCATGTGGTGAGCCCGCCTGGGTTCCCCAAGCACTTACTCTCCTCTGTCATGTGCCCTTCTGAGAGTTTCGTGATGTTGCGCCGGCTCCAGCGACTTCGGTCGCATCCTTTGCAGATCTGTCTCTCAGCAAAGCTCCCCCTTGGCCCAGAAGGAGATGGGTTGGGGAGCAAATGCTGTCGCTAGTGCTGTGGTTATTAATGGGGCATGCGAAGCGGGGCTCACCCCGGGGTCTGGGCTCTGCTGCAGGCTGGGCAGGTTCTCAGCAGACAGGAGCAGGTGAACTTGCACTGCTCTCTGGATTTACAGTGGCTGGGGAGGTGTAGGAAGCTGTTCCACCCACCATCTGTGGACCCAGAGGTCCTGGGCAGGTGGTACCTGAGGTTGCCGCAGTCCTGGCTCTGTTGGTTGTCACCATCCCTGTGATGTCTGATGTCATTTTAAATCCCCAGCTCTTGGTGTCATGGGAATGTGGGTGCATTCCTCTTCTTCTTTCTTCCTCCCCTCTTTAATTTTAAACTGTTTCCAACACTCACTGAGGCAAGCTTAGAAATTTGACTCCTGAAGGCTAAAAACTGGAAGGTAAATAAAAATAACCCCAAAGTTAATTATACACTTAACAAGTCATGATTTTTTTTAAGCCCGTCTCATTCCTTGTGGGGGTCTGACTCATGATTCTGAGCACTTGCAGTTGGCGATAATATCTCGCTGTAATTTGAATTAAACCACTTGTAGCAGTGCTCTGTTCTCTAATTTCATTTAGACCCAGTGGGTGTCCTGTCTTCCTGGAATTTGTTGGATATCTAATGAGAAGCAGCCCAGCAAACCCAGTTAATGAATAAAGTCAGGCACCTTGTGAGGGGGTGAGAAAGGGATGGGTGGAAGTGGGTAGGTGAGAGGGGACTGTGGAGACCAAGAGCAGGATTTGTAGGGCCGTTGATGTGGGCTCCTCATGCATCAGGCATCATGTGAGCCTCATCCACCCTGTGTCCCCCTGGTCCCTCTGGCAACCTCCTGACCCAGCACTGAACTCTGGCTCAGCCTGGAGCTTGTCCCTCCCACCCGGGCTCCAGAGGTGCATTTGATCCTCTCCATCTGCCCGAATTTTCCCTATGAAAGGAGGATGTTTGCTGTGTAGGGCAGCCCTGTGACCATGCAGAGCTGCTGCCTGTCCCGGGGAGACCCAGGCAAGTTGTGGTGCTGGTGCAGAGAAATGGCTGTGCCTGAGGTCACCACCCAAGCGGGGTGAGCAGGAAGGTGCCCGGTCCCCGCTGCCAGCCGCTCGGGACAGGCTGTGCGGGGGTGGTGGGACCTTGCCGTGCTCTCTGCACTTCCTGCAGGTTCTGCGGGTGCAGCCTCTGCTCGAGGCCGGGCACGCAGCCTAGTCTGGAACGGTCCCTCCTCTGCCAAAGCGGGAAGGCGGGGATATTTTCAATGGCTGCCTCTGTCCTGCTGGGACGTGCGGTTTCCCGCAGTGCTCTCCAGGAGAGCTCTTTCCACCAACCCTTTGCCAAAGGTTCTCGCTGGCGAGGAGCGTGTGCCCGGAGCCAGCAGGTCCCTTCTGGGCTGTCTGCATCACACGGTCCTCGGTGTCCCGCCTCACCTTCATCCATCCCATCGTGCAGCTGGGGCAGGAGCATCAGCCCCAAACCCACCATGGAGCAGCAGCCCTGTGCTGTGGATCCAGCCCCCGATAACCTTGGGAGAGAGAAAAGGGTGGTGATGATACAAGCAGACAATGCTTTGCCTTTGGGGGGAAAAAATTAAAAACAAAAAGGCAAAAAAAAAAGAAAAAGCTTGTGTTTTAATATATAAAAAAGAGCAAGGGGTAAAAAAAAAAGACTTGCAAAGTCGTGCGAGTTGCTGAGTTGAATTACGGGGGCTGGGGTCGGATGATTAACAACCCTCCCGCATTTCTGCATCGCAGTCATTACTCACTCCAAACCTGAGGCTTCTCAGTTACATACCCCGGCACAGGCCGACCATTTTTTCCATTGACTGAAAACACATTCTGACTGAAAACAAACTTTCGATCCCCAAGGCTTGGCACGCCTCGGGTCCTTCACCATATTTAATCAACGGGAAGCTAAACACTTTCAATCTGTGATGGCTCATTTGGAGAGGGAGCTTTGGGCCCTCGGTAGGTGCCAGATATAATAACTCTCCCCTTTTCTTTTCTGAGGCCTACTTTTATAATTTTGCTATTTTTCAATGTCAAACCCATCTTTTGAAGAAATTTTATTGGATTTCCTGCTAGACTTCAGTGAGGATTTTTCTTTCTTTGGCAGAAATATCAAGCAGAACAGGGGAAAAACTCAATCATAATCTTGGAACGAGGTTTGTTATTAGTTAAGATTTCTTTGTCTGTTTGCACAAACACATTATTTAAGAGCCCTGTGGGTCAGCGGGCCCCTGGTGCTGGTCCTTGCTGTCCGTCTGTCCTCTGCTGCTGCTTCTGCTGGGAGGGGGTCAGGCGGTGCCAGTGCATCGTCACCATGTGCAGGGCACGGCAAGGGTGGGCTGGGGGCTCTTCTCCTCTTAGCTGGGGTAGTTCTAAAATCTCAAGATTTCAGAAATCTTTGCAAAATCCTTCATATTCTCAGGAATTGGGTCTGTGCCCTGCCCGGGATCTGTGCTGACTCAGCCCCCGCCATGGGCACCATGCCCTTGAGCCTGGGTGCTGGCTGAGACCCCTGCCCACGCCAGCATCGAGGGGGTGCCAAGCAGCTTGGAGACTTCTCTCTGCCCACCAAACCCAGGTGGGTGCGGGCATAGCCAGGTGTCTGGGAGCAGGAGGTCAGCGCTGGCTTTCCCAGGGTGGCAGCGGTGCCGGTCTGAGCACAGCGCAGGGATGCGCTTGCTTTTTCCTGCCTCTAGTTTTGCAGATGCCTCTGGTGCCTGCACTTTGCTGCCTCTGTGTCCTGTCTCTCCGTCCTGGTGCCAGGAGTCTTGGAAGTCAGGACAGCTTTGAAGCCTGACCTGGATGCGAGTTTGTGAACAGGCAGCGTTTTTGTCTCACAGCCGAGCCCTCTCCCCGAGCTCCTTGGGGTGTGCGAAAGCCAGGCGTGGGTTTCAACAACCGACTCCTGCTCCCAGCTCTGCCCAGCCCAAGGAAAAGAAGCCGGAGCTGAGCTCCTGCCCTCTTAGCAAAGCAGCCTTTGCTGTCTTGAGGTTTTCCAGGGGCTCTCAAGGCTTTCCTTCTTTTCTCTCTCTCTGTGTTTGAGGTTAGGAAGTATGCTACAGTATTCAATAAATCGCTTGGCATGGCGTACGACAAAGCAAGAAAATGTAATTCAGATTAAAGTCACCCTCTGGCTAAAATGATAGTTTATTAAATAAACTGCAGTGCTGCCAATCAACTCTGCTGGCAAGCAATCCTTTGACATTAATCTTTTTTGATGTGATTTAGTGTACACCTGGGCCTTTGTAGAGTATCTCCCATAATTTCTTTCCCATCTCTCTGGATCAAGCTGCTGTGCTTGGCTCCGTTGACAAATTCCCCAAGTAATCCCTCAAAAGATTGGAGAAATGCTCCAAACGCTCCATTAAATTTATTTTCCGTGCTTTAAGAGCCCCAAAACTATGTCCAATAAATAAGTGTTCACTGTGATTTATTGAAATGCTGCTCTGATTTAGAGTTATAGGCGGGGGAAATATGTCACCCCTGGGAACTGGAAGACCAGCCTCGCAAGCGAGACCAGATGTGCCGGTGCAGGATGGGGAGGGGAGTGTGGCCAGGCTGGGGGCTGGATCTGCAGCCTGGGGCCTGGACCCTGCTCCCAAACCCCAGCACAAAAGGTCCCTGGTTGAGTTTTCTTGCCTGAAAAATTTATTGTGGTTGTAGTTATTGGGGGAACCATCAAAAGAGTAATTCTGGCCCTTGTTTTTGCACAGGCCTTTTGATAAATATGATACTTAGAAATATGCCTCCCACAAGACAGGAAAGCCATAGAGTTAAAATGAAGTAATCTGTCAGTAAACTTGCTGGAATCGAGGCCAAAATGAAACCTGCAAAAGCAAGAGGGGGAAAAAGGGAGCCTGCGCTCGATGCTGCGGCAGCCGAACCGGGGGGCTGGCAGATAAGGGGGCTGCCCTTCTCGCGGGCACTTTTATGGGCACAGTTACCAGTCAGGAGCCAAGGGGCTCTGCGAGGGCTCCTTGCTCTGCACCCTGTGCCGGGAGCACCATGGGGCTCTCTGCACCTCTCCCCCTGCTCTGCGCATCCTCAACTCGGGCAGCTGCATCTGCTCGCTGTGCCCACTGAGAGCCCAGCCTCTGGGGCATCCCGGCTGGGTTCCTGTGTCCCTCCACCCTTGGGGTCTGCAAAGCCCACCCGAGTCCCAGGGAGAGGTGAGAGGTGGGGGCCAGATCCTGCTCCCCTTGCTCCGGCACAGTGCATTGCTCCCGCTCGCCTGGTCGTGGTTAAAAGCGAGGTGTGTTGCACCACCTGTGTTTACACTGCACGATCTGCAGTTTACTGTAATAAAATCATTTAATACAGTCATAATTTTTTTGGCAAGGGCCGCGCTGAGGGGGAGCGTAGCCAGCTGACAACAGCCCGATGGACCCGATAACTCCCGAGTAGGAGGCAACATGAAAATCCAGTCTGGAGCTCGTGCTGCAGCGTGGCCATGCTCACCGGGGAGGGAAAGGGCTCCTCTGATCCCCGGCCAAGCTCCCTGGGCGGCGAGGGTGCGGGGAAGGAGCCTTCCTCCTGCTCAGCCCACTGGGAGAGCCCGCGGCCCTGCTATCGGGAGCCGGGATCAGGGAAGCGGAGCTGGCTCTCCCTGTTTGCTCCTGATGCTGCTGGTGCAGAGCGGGGTGAGGTCTGTGCCCAGCCCAGGGTGGGATACCCCTGCCCCGGGATCGGCAGTGTACCCAGCACCAGATTGTGCCGACAGCCCCGTGGTTGCTCCGCGCTTCCATCGGCCGAGGACCACAGCTGAGAGCGATGAGGCTGCAGATGATGAGGGTGACCTGACCCCAGCCTGTAACCCAAAAAGCCTCTCCTTTGCCCCACGTCTGATAAAGCAGAGGACAGACGGGTGCTCTTGGGCAGCCTGACCCCCCCCCCAGAGCCTCCACAGCAAACAGGGGAAGGATTTTTTACATGCCTGAAGGGCTGCGGCTGCTGCGCAGCACCCGGGATGCTGCTGAGAGGGGTGGAGGGGTTTGTGGGGACGATGGGACCCTCTCCGGGGTCTGGATCAAGCCCTGGTGTGGGGAGAGGGGAAGGCAAACAGAGGGGTGAGCAGAGAGGAGGGGGGGGGGAAGGAAAAGAGAGAGGAGGCGTGTGTGTGACTGTAAAGAGAAACAGGATTCATGGTAATTTCCTGCCAGATGCCTGAGCTCCTCCAGCACGCAGACGTTTCACATGCGAAATATCAAAGCGTTCCCAGTAACAAATGTACTTCCTGCAGCTCCTCAGATCTGCCTCCGTGCCAGCCGGGGAGCACGGGGACGAGCAGCTCCTGGGGCTCCAGCCCCCCGAGCCGCGGGGCCCTGGGGGGCCGCGGGCATCGCTCCGCGCTCGGCCCCGACTCGCCGCGCCGGGGGCCGTGCGACGTCAGCCTCCCGCTTTCGGGCAGCACCGCCCGCGCCTCCCCGAGCGCTTGTACGTATATTGGTCCTGACAGCTTGAATTAATACGTCAGGGTGTATGATCCGCGCTGGCGACGGGCCTTTGACCCTATCAGCACGGTGCTTCCCCGGCTGAACGTCTCCCGGCCTCAAATTGATTCGGAGTTTTATAAACATCCTGACGTCGGGGCTGGGAAGGGAGAAAGGCGAAAAAAAAAAAGCAAAAACAAAAACCTCACCACCAAGAAGCGGCTGGGCTGTGCACCAAGCCACGGTGGGATGGTGATGGGCTCCGTCCCACTGCGGCGAGGGGTCATCCGGCCCCTCCGCGTCCCGCCAAAGCCACCCCCGGAGCTGCGGGTGCTGCTCGCTGGTCCCCAGTGGCCCAGCCTCCAAATGTTGTCTCTGTTCCTACTCTTTGGGTTTTTCCTTTTTCGTGATGACGCCTCTCACCCGGGTTCACAATTTTCTCTGCAATTCTTTTCAATATCTTACAAAGTTGATTCAAATTCCCAGAACCTATAAGATCCCACCCCCCCCAACCTGTGAACTTGATTCAATGTTGTTTTTCAAGCTCTTTCTAATACATCTTGCTCCCGGGGAAGTGGTGAAATTCGTTTGATTTAACATTTTTAGCATGTTTTAAGAGCTGCAAGATGATCCCGGCGCTCTCCAGGCGGTCAGGGGGCCCTGCCAGGTACCGCGGTAACTCGCTCCTCACGCCCTTCCCGAGGCATTTTGAACCTCGCAGCGAATCTCTCTCGCTCCTCTTGGCATCTCTCGGCGCTACCAAAGGCGTGAGCCGCGCGGGCGCGGAGCCGCTTTGCCCGTGAGAAACTCATGCAAAAGACCCAAATAATCATAAATCAATATTTAACTGTGCATTGCTTGTTATTTTCTATTTATTGTCTATTGGCCTGAGAAGTTAATATTGACTCAGTCGGAACAAAACGTCAATAGCCGCAGACCTTGAAGGTCGGGGAGGATTGATACCGATTCAAACCCTCGGGCAGAGCCGGTGCTGCCGCAGGACACAGGCAACCCCCGATGGGAGAGAGTGCAGGTGGGGAGGTGCCGGGTGGGTTTCAGCTGCCAGCTGCAACACTTGCTGTGCTGGAGCCCGGGGATCCTCCTTGGCCATGGGAAAATGTTGCTCTTGGCCTTTTTTGCCTGTTTCGGGGGAACCAGAAAAGTTTCCCCAGGTGAATGCAGCAGCAGGAGCTGCTTCTGTTCCATGTGGAACAAGGGGACAAGGATGTCACCCGTCGCACCCCCACCCTGGGAGGGTGTCCCCAAGCTTGCAAATTGGTGGAATGAATGGTGAAAGCTTCACTTCTTCCCTCTGGCACATCAGTTTGATCCTTCCCTGCTCCCTCCTCCTCATCAGCCTGCTTTGGATGCGTGTGTGCCCATGCCACCAGCGCTGCCCCGGCACCAATTACCCCCCTGCCAGATTTCCACCGGCACTCACGGCGCCGGCATCACAACAAAGCAACGCGACTTCAAACGCGTCCCAGCCCATTTCCTCTTCAGCCCGCCAAGCACGAGTCACTACGGGAGCTGGCAGGGGCATCGCCGCACTCGCCGTCGCATCCCGCTCGCTGCCGTGGCTGGGGGGGCAAAGCAGCCCAGGGAGGAGCAAACCCCCGGGTTTCTACAGACCGTGGGGAAGGTGTTTGAGCTGAATTTGGCTGCTTGGTGCTGGGCCACTCTGTTTTAGCTCTTCAGGCCAAGCCTTTTGCAGGGCTGTGTGGTATCCGGAGCTCAGCGTGGCAGAGGAAGGCTGGGTTTTGGGGAGGGATGCTCAGCAGCCCCCACCCGTTTTGTGCCCCTTCAAGGTTTCTCAGGCAGGATCCCCGGCCATTGACCGCCATCGGAAGCCTTGGCTCAGCCACGGGCGGATTTCCTGCCTTTGGCCCTGGTTTGAAACTCTGACGAGAAAAGCAGGTGGCTCCCTGCGGGCTCAGAACCACTGCGGCCAACTGGCCGGGGCTGCAGAGCCCCAGTGCCCAGGATGGTCCCATCACTCCCGCACAGAGCAGAGTCTGAGCAAAGCCTCTGCCAGCCAGGGGACCTACTTGGGTTGAGAAATAGGATTGTTGTTAGTGCATTTATAAGTATGATGTTAGCATATTCGGCTAGGAAGAATAGGG
>WUAM01000143.1:2650552-2662179 GCA_024336885.1 Actenoides hombroni | reverse complement strand
ACGGCACCTACAGCCCCATTGTGGCCACTATACAACCATCATAGCCCCTAGAGCCTGATTGTGGAACCTATAGTCCCAGTATGGTCCCTACAGCCACAGTATGGCCCATATAAGCCCAATTTTTGCCCCTATAGGACCAGTACTGCCCCTAACACCACACTATAGCCCCTATGGCCCTAGTAGGACTCCAAAAGTCCCTCTGTGGAACCTACCGCCCCAATATGGGCCCTGTAGCCTCAGTACGGCCCCTATAGCCCCCATGTGGGCCCTATAGAGACAGTTGGGCCACCAGAGCCCCAGTGCACTGGGGGGGGAACTCAGGTCCTCACTACCTTCATCCCCAGCAGAGCATGAGGGTGATAACAGCACTCAGGGCTCCTGCTGCAAGATGGGGATGGGGATGAATTGCCCTGAGATGAATGGCCCCGAGACAGCAGGAGGCTGATTTCCTCTCTTTGCCCACTGCCCAGTTTGAGGGCCACTGCAATTAGGGACCAGTGCTGTGACCGGGGTGAATTCTCTGGTGCCCAGCCAAGAACCTTTCGCACGTATATTTTAATTTGCTTCACAGAAACTCTCGCTTCTCATCACGCGGATGAGCTCGTCCATCAGGTTTCCCCACCCTGCGAGGTGTCTACCGTGAACTTCCTGCACCGGTGCCTTGCAGGGATGGAACTAGCCCAAAAATACCTTGAGGATGAGGAGTTTCGGGCAGCAGAGCCAGTCATGAGGAGGGGAGGAGGCCCTTTTGAAACTGCTTCTTCAGAAAAAAAAGACAAAGGGATCAGAACACCAGACTTAAAGTATTTTTATTTTAGTGTTCCACGAAACCAAGAGGCGTTTAAAAACAAAGAGGTACCCAGGCTAAAAGCAGACAGTACAAACAGGGAAAAAAACACATTCAGATCCTTCAATAATAAAACAATGCATTTGATTCTTAAGGCTCTTAAAGTCAAGGAGCAAGCCCAAGAAAGGCTTGGATTGGTATTGCCCAGACAAGACTGAGGTACGAGGTTGGAGTGATGCTTTCAGGAGTGGCTGGGGCAGGACCACGACTCCCCCCCGAGCTGCTCGACACCTCCGGCCTCCTGCAGAGAATAACCCCGGGGCCAAAGCCAGACACGACCTGGGTCCTCCTCAACAGACACGGCTATGACTGGCCAAAAAAGCTGTCAGGAGAAGGTATGATGAGGTTTAAGGCTTCATCTCCAAGGAGGCTGTTAAGAGCACAGGTTACTGCTTTTGGAAAGCACGTGGCCTGAACGTCATAAAACCCACGCTCCAACAGCATCACGCGTGGCACCGCGGTGCCTTCAGCAGCCAGCCACCCAGCAGTACCCACATTGGTTTAAAACGAGCAAAAAGCAAGAGCCCAGTCTTGCTTCCCACGGCTCCAGCTGTGAAAACTGGCAATACCACTTCTTTCGAACCATTAAGCCACCGCTCAAAGGCACAACCGGTTTTTCTGACCTAAAGCATCAGAAAGCTGTGGAAGAAAGTCAAGACAACAAGTCTGTCCGTGAGGTACAAGGCAAATGTTTCTTTCCAGAGAGGCACAAGGAGGAAGCAAATCAATCCTTCATCTTCCTCACCACTTCAAGGCACGAGAAGCAGCAGCAGTTTTCAGTAAGGCCACCCGGTACCTCTCAAAATCAAAACCACCAGCCAGGAGCTGAAGATGCTGCCAAGACCTTCTGCGTTTTGGACCCTTCATTCACAGAAGAGGGCACGGGAGAAAGGAAACAACCCCCTCACCAAAGACACCCACTCCAATAAAAACAACAGCAGGAAAAAAAAGTACCTGAAGTCTTAGAAGGCTCTGAAGGGTTGCTTCAGCTTGAGCTTCCTGTGAAGGACAGCTCTGGAAACGCTCCAGGCTTTGGTAGTTAGTTTACAGCAGTAAAAGGGTTAACAGCATTTTGTGGGGTTCCCAATAAACGTACCCATCTCTAGGCAAATATATTAAACTACTCTTTGCTACAAAAATACAGGATCTCAGAAGTCTCCAGTGGTTGTGTTTGATGATAAGCAGCCTGCTGACAGTTGGTTCTGCCGGTCGAGTCCCTCCATAAAGTGCTTTGCTGTAGAAAAACCACGTTAGAAACTCACCCCTTTGGAGCTGAACCAGGAGTGACCCAACAGACCCTTCCAGCCTCCGAATGCAGGAGGCTTTGCTTTGCCCTGCCCTGTCTTTGGTCCTCTGCTACCTGCTCTTTTGGGATCTCAGCTTCTCAAGCTATTAGGTGTGGACTCTGGCGACCCTGATAAATCCCAGAGATGCAAAGAGGCAGCTCTTCTCTTTGGTCTTTGAGGAGGGCTTACCGAAAACGAGCCACGTTTAGTTTTTCAGCCTGTTGTGGTGGCTGCTCGACAGGGCCGAGACCGGGAGGAGGACACCCCTGTCTGCAGCCAGCTGCAGAGCAGCCACACGGCCGGGAGGCAGGCTGAGAGGGAGCAGTTGTCCAGCAAAAGCAGCACCCTCTCGGCCGCATGAAACGTTCCTTCTGTTCTGAGCAGCAAGCCCCAGAGGAAACCAAACGTGACGCGAGTGCAGTGACGGCTCCTGTCCCCGGGGAGGGAGATTTGGGTTCTCTCTGGGCTGGATAAAGGCATAAAAGAAAGAGCTGGGAGATTGGTCACTCCCCCCCCCCCCAGAAGGTCGTTCCCAGGTAAGCCCAGCTCCAAAATCCAGGGTATTTAAATTTAAACACACCACAATGGTGTGAAAGAAGAATCATCACAGAACAAGAGAGGGGGGGACATGTGTGTGGACTGTGAAATCCACACCAGTTTAAGACCCCAGAACAGAAACTGGGCGTACCTGCGCCTCCCTCATCTGAACGACCTTCGAACCCGGGATCTGAAGTCTGGAAGAGAACAGCTTCTGATTTAAAATGCAGCTCTGGCCCAGATTCACTGCCACCCCTCCTGTGGCAAACACACGTACCGTAACGTTTCGGTGGTTCCTACACCAACCCCCCCTAAACCCTCCCCCTGGAGAACTGCTCTGAGCCAACAGCTACACAAGGAGATTAACTGACTTTTTCCTTCTTCCTTTCCCACCGAAGTTTTAATTTGCATTCAACTTCTAGGGCATTAATGACTTTTAAAACTCAGCTCACACAGCCCTGCTCCGAATCTTTGGACTTCTCTAGTGTAGTTATTAATACTTTTTTTTTTTTTTAAAACCAACCAAATCCTCAAGCTCTACAAGATTTTTATATTGCACTACGACTTAAGATATGGAAAGAAGAGTAATGGATCTATCGAGGCCGCTACGAAACAAAAACCATTTAAAAAGAAAATCAAATCTCCCTAAAGGATCATCAGTGCCTTGCTGGCCAGCAAAACACATCAAACACCCTTGGTCCTTCCTCCCGCCGTCAGCCTTTGGATTAGATGCCTCACCAAACCTTCCCAAACAACGGAAAGAAACCAAGAAATAAATATCAGTTGACTCCACTTCTGGACTCCACACACACACACACGACCTGCTGTAAGCACTGATCCAAGGGAGAGTTAAGGCAGGAACAGAAGAGGCCGCTTTCTGCGGGTGGCACAAGCGCTCCCCCCCGCTTCACGTCGTCTCCTTATCAATCAAACTCCACCGGCAGGGAATTCAGCCCTTTGTTCAACCAGCCTCCCAAGAACCTTCACATCTTCCCAGCTTTTTTGTTTCCGGACGTGGAGACGCGCAGAATGTTTGGGGTTTCTTCCATGACTCTGACAAGCAAGTTATCGATGTAGTCTTCCAGCTCCCGCACCTGGAGATCTTTCCGGGTAATCGTATCCTTCTGTCTCAGGACCAGCTGGATCAGCTCATCGTGGGTTAGCTGAGCGTAAGCGTAGGCAGGGTCGGAGGGATCGTATTTCTGAGGGAGAGAAGGCAGGCAGGAGGTCAGCGCAGACACCGCGGCGTTTCCAGAGCAGCCCGCTGGTACCTGGGCCAGGCCAGGCCAGGCCCAGTTTTTCTGCTGCAAAGCACTTCTCAGGCCACCAGCCTGGAAAAATGAATGTGCAACTCTCTACTCGTGCCCTGCCAGAACTGCCTTTTGAAAGTATCTGGAAGGAGGGGGAGGAAAAAAGCACCCGCCTCAGAGTGAGTGCGTGCTACTTAAGGCACCATCCACCACCAGAGACGGGCACTGGGACACCCCAAAGGAAACACAAATTCAGTGTTTCAAATCAGAAACACTCACCCAGGCCTCTGGCATTCCCCTCCCAGCTGCAGATATCCCTGTACGAACAGAGAGCCTCCAAAAAGCCCGGTTTTAACCCTAAAGCCAACTTGACAGGCACTTGGCAGCTTCTGCCAGTTGCTGCAGCTGCCTGCTCGGAGCCCGGGCGTGGGACAGGCTGGTGTCACCACATCCCACCTCATTTCTCACAAGCAGAAATACCAATTGCCAGCAGCGTGCCCCTTTGAATCCTTTCACCTGCATTTTCGCCCTGCCCTCTCCCGCCAGGAGGAGGCACTGCTGCGATTTCGGGAACAACTTTCCATTTTCCCCACAAAGCCCTTAGAGACAAACACGGCCCCAGGGTTTTTCCCAGTGATTCGTTCTGATCAACACGACTTCTAAGCTACGCCTCAAGCCCCTGCCCAGGGGTCTCTTCTGAGGCCAAGATTATGCAAAAAAAAGCTCCTTTAAACCGGAGTGATGCCGCAAGCTGCACGCTGGGTGCTCATGCTCCCAACAGCAGGCACCTGGTCCCACCATCCACGTGGGACATTCCTGCAGGAGGCACCCCGAGGGCACTTTCCCCACCTGCTCGGGTTTAAGAGCTACGTATCTCAGAGTGAAAATGAGTTTTGGGGGAACTAATTGTGTCTGGCAACAGAGTGACTGGTTTGTCCCATCCTCCAGGCAGGTCCCAGTCACCAGCAGGACTATCTTCCAGGGACAGCACCGTTGGTAAGTCATAGATTCCTAGAATGGCTGGGCTGGAAGGGACCTCCCAAGGTCATCTAGTCCAGCCTCCCTGCAGCAAGCAGGGACACCCTCAACTAGACCAGGCTGCTTTGTCCAACCTCACCTCGAATATCTCCAGGGATGAGGTCTCAACCACCTCCCTGGGGAGCCCATTCCACTGCTCTACCACTCTCAATGTGAAGAACTTCTTCCTGAGATCCAATCTAAACTACTCCTGGGGTCACCCACCACTGCTGTCACAGCCAGCTCACGGGGAAGCAGGCACACCCCGTGCTCCTCCCCACCGCAAGCTCCTCCGCCAACAAGAGAAGCTCGTGTTCTGTTCTAGATCAGTTTGCAAGAAAAATTTAGAAAGATATTTACTGTCCCCACCTTTGAGGGCTGACAAAAGGAACGTTCGTGCTCCTGACAACCACTGTTCTGTTTCTGCTCAGGGTATGAGGCACGAGCCCAGGCAAACTGCCCCAGAGACACCAACTCGGCTCAATTTACTGAGGTTCTGGTTTAAAAACGCCGCTTCCCTCCGTACCTTCAGGTTCATCTCAAGCAGCTTTTCATTCATCGTGCTGATGACATTCAGGCTTTTACTCTGGGCCTTGTTTGCTGTGGCACTCATGGGCTTCACGGGGTGGAGTCTGGAACAGGAAAACAGGCAGCACATGTAACACCAGCACTACGCCCATCCTCAGGCTAAAGGCAAATACAGCAAGAAACTGGGGGAAATTCCTGGCCTGCTCTATCTCCAGAGAGAGAAAAGACTCAGCTTCGGGAAGATGAGACATTTCTGAGCTGTAGGCTTTTTGTAAGTACACTCTGGTTCTCTTTATCTTGAGTTCTCTCTACTACCCTCAGTGGCTTCAGGCATTGGAAATAAAGCTGCAGTGACAAGGGAAGCGCACCCTGAAGAGTATGTCCCAGGAGAAAAGCCACGTCAGTCTGGCAGTGACTCTGGTATTCCAGCCTGACTTTCCTCACCAGAACACAGCTGTGGTTCTTGCAACACATCGGACACTTCTGCTCTCCTGGGACAAGCCTGTATTATCACACCTTTTCCCATCAGCACCGTCATCACACGCAGCCCAAAAACGCTCTCTTCTTTTGCTCCGGCGGGATTCAGAGTGCCAATTTGAGTAGAGGAAGAGAATTGTACCTCAGGAAATGCGTCCTGGGCAGAGCTCTGCAGATAAAGCCCCGAGGGCTGCCAGGCCAGGGCACCTCTCCTCAAGCCACGGCAGCCCAGCAGGAGCCACAGCGAGCTCCGGGAAGCGGCCGCGTGCTCCTGGCAGAGCAGCTTTAGCTGCAGCGCTCGCCGGGGCTCGGGAGCCCAGTTTGGCCAGGAAAGGAAGCAGCCCAGTTTGTCAGGTTTCCTGGGATTGCTCTCCCCTTTGTGGATTAATTCCTTTTCCCCAGTTTGATAACAGGGCCCTACTTCTTACACCATGACCCAAGTTAGAGCTCTAATATTTTTCCTACGAGGTGGCACTGGGAGGAGGGGCAGGTCCCCCCCTGCACGCTCTGGGCATCCTGAGTGGCCACGCAGATCGACCTGGTGCCAGCAACGACCCTACGCTGGTGTGACAGGACCCAGACCCCGAGGGAGCCAGGGGACATTAAGACCGTAAGATGCCACGTCACTGTGACCTCCTGCAGCCAGAGGGACAGATCTGTGCTGGCAGGAAGACAAAAGCAATGCTCACGCCAGCACCGAGGTACTTTCTGTGCGTTTCCCGTGTGCTCTCACCTGTGCTTAGGAGACAGGGTTTCACCACTCTGCTGGCCCAGGTTAGGGACTGCTTCAGAGGGTGAAACCCGTGCCTGGAGAAGCTTCTTCTTGCCAGAATTTCCTGCTTTATCTGCGGAGCCCTCGGCTGTTGGCTTTTTCGGAGACTCTGCTCTACGACTTTGGGTGTCAGAGGGGAGAGAACGAGAGGAAGAGTAGGGCTGGGAAGGACTTGACAGGGAGGAAGAGGAAACAGAAGGCTCAAAGAAGTCACACTCGGCACGATCCTCAACCCCTGTGCTCGTTTCCAGCTCTCCTTTCTCAAAACAATGGCTATGCTCCCCGGAATGAGAGGTCACAGCTAAGCCTGAGTCAGCTACCTGGTTACTGACACCGAGAACATCCACTCTGGCAGGCAGCACAGGCGCTCTGCTCAGCTCACACACACCAGGAGCACTTCCTCCTCCTCCTCCTCCTCCTCCTGGAGCAGCCGGGGTCACCCGGGCTGCAGCAGAGCTACCAGAATGCCTTTCCAGGTCTTTGTGCAAAGGGATTAAATCTAAGGACTGCTTTCCAGTCACCGACACGTTCTGCTCCCCCGCAGCCACCCCGCAGGTCTCCTGACAGTCGCCCAGCAGCTCGTCATCGGAGCTGCCCTCTGGAATAACTGGAAGACCAGCCAGTTTCAAACCACGGTCTCCAGTCAGGGGAATGGCAGACTTCAGCTTTGCAAGACAGTCGAGTAAATCCTCGTCACCCTCCTTTGTCAAATGCCTGCTGCTGCTGCCGGCCCCGAGCGGCGCTGGGGGAGGGACAGGCTCAGAGGAGCCGCTCTGGGGGAGGTGCCCGTGAGCATCTGAGCCTTTGCCATCAGGGGGCCCGGGTGCAGGTTTTACACCATCACCCAAAGAAGGCACATCACCACTGAACCCAGCAGCTGGAGAAACCAGCGGGCACTGCAGCACTGCTGACAGCCGTGGTGCTGGCTGTGGAGTCACAAGCACCTCCCTGCCAGCCCCGCAGACACCGGGGTCCCGTGGGGAGGGGCCGTGAGCCCCCGGGGTTGGTTTGGCAGATCCTACTGCGGGAAAAGAGTCACTTTTATCCCTTGCCTGGGGCTCTAACATGGGCACACGTTCTTCCTGCTTCTTCTCACCAAAGATCTCCTGCTTCTCCTCGAGCTCCCTCTCGGGGGAAGGCGGCTGCTCAGCAGCAAGCTCTGGCAAGGGGCTGTTGCTACACTTTGAGGGAGACACGAAGTGTTTGCTGCTCTCTGTGCAGGGTTCAGTATTTACTCCACCCCGAGCAGTGGTCTCGCTGTTTTGGACAGGACCTACGCTGTCACCAGAGAGGTTTGATGGTGGGCAGCACTCCGTTTCCAGTTCAGGGTCAAAACCTGCTCGCTCTCCTGTCGCAGCTGAACCCCTGAGCAGCATTCTGCTGAGACCCGAGTCCTGCTGCTCGCGTTCCTGCCCACCCACATCCTCACCACCTGATGTAACCCCCTCCGAGCCACCAAGGAGAAAGGACACAGATTTCCTGCTGCCTAGCTTGCTGCTTTCCACAGAGTTCTCAACCCCAAGCTGGGGAGACTCGCACTGCTGCTTTGGAGCCAGGCCAGGGCTGTCAGAACGGGTGCTGAGAGGGTTTGATGCAGCTTTGACATCACCAGTGAAAGCCACCTCTGAAGAGGCCCCCGCGGCAGAGCGAGCAGAGGGTCCCAGCTCCGCAGGGTGCTCTGCAGAGGAACAGTCACCAGCACGGGGAGGGCAGGAAGGGGAAGAACTCACAACAGCTTTGGAACCTGCCTCTTCTGCTTCCCACCCGAGCTTGGACAGGAATGGATTGTTGCCATTGAAACGACAATTGGAGGGGAACGACGGCGCGGGTGGGCGAGAGGGACCCTGGGACGCCCGCAGACCGGAGCTTTCAGCACCCTGGGCCCAGCAGCTCTGCCCCCATTCAGAAGCAAAAGGATTATTAGTGCTGCCAGAGAGCTGCCCGGGGACAGGAGCTCTGGGGACAGAGGCTGCGGGTGCCCTGCCCCAGCCGGCAGCAAAGGGGTTGCTGCCAGTGAACGGCTCTGCAGCAAAGGGAGGAGGAGAAGCAAGAGACGCGGGAGATCGGGTGCTGTCAGGGTCTGGCACTTGGGCTTTCGGCCCCGTTTTAGAAATAAAAGGATTGTTGCCACTGCTGATACGGGGTGCAGGAGGAAAAGTGGGAAGGGGTTCGGGTGCAAGAGTAGGAAGCGTGGCTTTGGTTTCCTCCTCTGAAGACACGCTCAGTCTGCAAAAAGGGACAAAAAACTCGCATGACACTTGCGGCTGCAACACGAGGCGGGAACAGACAAGCTTTAGCACCAGGCTCCATCAGCTGCTAACGCTGGAGAGGAATCACACTGGCAAGAGACCTCGGAGCCCACCTCTGACAGACTTCACAGACTTCATGGCATCTTTACAAAGCGCTCGGCTCAGGCCAGAACGCTCGGGCTGTGGAGTTTGCAGAGGTCACCGCGGCGGCTGCTTGAAGCCCTTTTGCACCCTAAGCAATTGTATTAGTACCTGAGATGTTTAAACGTGAGAAGCACTGAAGATCAGGGGTTAGAGACAGAGCCGTGTTAGCAGGACACACCCATATATATATATATAAACACAGGCACACTTTTTTTTATATATATATCTGAAGGGTCAAGGAGCAGAGCTTCCGAAAAAGCCTCGTGTCCCAATTCAGGGGGACGTCTTTCACATCACGGTGCCCAGAGCAGAAGGGTTCCGAGATCAACGCTTTTGAAGACCACAGCCAAATACAGAAGGGAAAAGCAGAGATGTTAGAACCGGTATCTCAGCCCCCAGGTACGTTCCTGTCGCGCAGCTCAGACAGAAGTTAGTTTTTGCAAGAGATCCAGCAAGAGAAACCATCCCTCCAGCACCTGCACTGAGAGAACCACCACTTGGGCATCACTTACAAGGAACGTCCCTACGTCAGCCTCTTCCCCACACCGAGGAAGAGCTCGGTGTTGTTATTTGCTATCCAAGAGCCCAAAGGCCAGCTCAAACCCGCGCGGGGTCCCAAGCTGGGCGGGAGGAAGCAGCCCAGTTAACGCTGCCCCGCCACCGGACACGGCTAGGCACGTCACCACCACTGACCTGGGCTTCACAGCTTTGGTCTTTGCTGGCACAGCAGCTTTTTCAGGTCTCTGTTCTTCCTCAAAAGGGTTGAGCGGCTGCTTCTTTGCCGGGACGTCGTCTTCTCCGCGGCGATCGTCTTCTGCAGGATTCCCTCTGCTGAAGTCTGCCGGGAGTTCGAGGTGTTTGGCCTCTCGTTCGCTCTTCTCTTCAGGAACTTTGTTCTCCTCGTCCTGCAGGGTCCTGTCGGGAACATTCTCAGCATCGCTGGTCTTCGCTGCTTCCTTCTTCCCAGTGACCAGAGAGAGCAAGGTGGACTTTTTGTGGTCGGGTTTTTTGGTCTCTTTAATAACCTCGACGCTCGGGGGAACGCTGGTTTCCAGGTACTCTTCGCTGCTAAGCAATCTGTACGATGGCAAAGTCATGGATTTGAAGGTCTCCAAGGATGTAGACCCAGAGAAAGCATGACTAGGAGATGTTCTTCCCGTCTCTTCAGGTCCTTTAGTAGACCTGGAAGACAGGTTCTCTTCTGAAGCAAAGAGCTGCTTCCTCCTGAAGTTGTGAGGAGAGGGGGAAGAGGCTGGAGTGTTGTCCTTTGCCGTGCTCTCTTCCATATAAACGTGGCTGCCATTGATACACAGACTGGACTTGGAAACGGGATCGCTTTTGGATTTAAGGCCACTGAATAAAGAGAGCCCTTCTCTCTTGGTGTGGTTGGTGGGTACTGGGTGCAGCTGCCTGTCCAGAGTTACTGTTTTACGAGATCTGAATACAGGGGAAGGAGAGGACGTCTCTTCCAGGGCATTTCCAAACGCTTCTGCGAAGAACAAACAGGAAGAAATTTAAGAAGCAAGAATATCTTTTTCCCCTGAGGTTGTCAGCTCAGTGCTTCACAGTCACTAACGGACTGCAGCACCAGCAACGCGGCGAACGTTGACTACGCCAGCCCCTCCCAAAGCTTCTGGGTCCCCTCCCGCTGCCAGCCCTCAGCAGAGCAGATCTCACGTGCCACTCGATGACCTGAAACCGCCACAGCTCAGTTCCCCTGAAGCTGCAGCACCAAGCAGCCCCACAGGTCCTAGGCCATCTCAAGGCGAGCTTGGCTGCGAGCGCCTGATGTCCCACGTGTGTACCCATCACCGCGGAGGCGAGCGGCTTTCTACGGATGCACTCAGCAGGAAGAGTTTAACCAGCGCTCCCAAAAGCGTGGGGAGCACCAGCAGACCCCCAGAGAAGGGCTTTGTGCTTCCTCACCACAATACTCACTTTCTGAAGCGGGAGAGCTCTCGCACTCCTCCTCGTCGTCCCATTGTGGCTGGAAGTCGCTGGGCCGGAGCCGAACCCTCTCGGTGAGCGGCTGCTGCGTCGGCAGGACTGACATGGACTGGGAGAGGGAACTCTTCTGCAGGCCGGGTTTGGAAAACAGCGTTTTGAACTTTGATTTCTTCTTCTCCTTCTCGACGGACTCGTCTTCGCTGTCGGCGGAGGAGTGAGCCGTGCTGGGAACGATGGCCGACGCCGTGTCGGAGAGGCCGCTGCTCCTCTTCCCCTTGAGCTTGTCTTTGAGCTTGCCAAAGGGAGAGCGAGACTTGTCCTTCACGGACAGATCGAACATGCTGGCTGTCATGTTGCTCCTCATGAACTGGATATCCACCTCGATCTCCCCCCTCTCCTTCTCCTTTTTCCCTGGTTTGGAGCGAAGCTTGTACCACCTGTAGAAACAAGGAGATTTCTTTTACAGAGCAGCTCTTGAGAGGCTCGGGTAGGTTAGAACAACAGAGGGTGTTTATATCTTAAAACCAAATAAGCCTACGGTGCAAAAAAAAAAAAAAAAAAAAAAAAAAAGGG
>WUAM01000143.1:2596512-2609782 GCA_024336885.1 Actenoides hombroni | reverse complement strand
ATTCCTAAGCTCCCCTCTCAGGCTTCTCTTCTCCAGGCTAAACAGCCCCAGGGCTCTCAGCCTTTCCTCAGCAGAGAGATGTCCCAGTCCCTCCATCATCTCCATAGCTCTGTATCGTCAGCGAGGCTTTCAGACCCACACTGCTACGACTCTGTTTTACTCTGCTTTTCTTCTTCTTGCAGGATATTATCCCATTTATTGACAAATACTGGGAGTGCATGACAACACGGCAGAGACCCGGGAAAATGACGTGGCCCAACAACATTGTCAAAACTATGGTGAGCATTCCGGGTTACGTTGGAGGGAGGGGTTTTCTGCGCGTGGTGCTCTTGTCCGACGTCCCTGCGTGCCGAGGGCTGAGATTCTGCTGCTCCTTGTGGAGTTGGTATCAATACTGGATATTAACAGTACTGTGATTTAAATGCTTGTTAACGAACCCGATGCGATCGTATGGTGCGTAACCTCAGCGCCTCCTCTCTTTCAGTGTAAGGAGAGAGATGTGTTCTTGGTGAAAGAGCATCCGGACCCGGGGAGTAAAGACCCAGAAGAAGATTACCCCAAGTTTGGACTTGTAGACCAAGTATGGAGTTAGAGCTGGAAGGAAGGGGTGGGGAGGAGGTGGTGGGGCTTCTGTTTCCTGGCGTCTCCTGCCCAGTCAGGTGAGGGGAGCTTGGCCAGGCCCCGGTGAGGCTGTGCTGTGCCGTGCCAGGCGAGGTGCTGGAGCACACCCTGGGCAGGCTCAGAGGAGTAGATTTGACCGAGTTCACACCTCACATTTATCTCTTCCAGGATCTGGCCAATATCGGTCCCGCATACGACAACCAGAAGCAGAACAACGCTGTGTCCACCAGCGGGAGCTTAAATGGCAAGTTCTTTCACCAGGTGGTTTTTGAGTATGGGGGAGCTGTGTTTCCCCAGTCCTGCAGCGCAGTCGTGTCGGTTGAGGTGCTCCAGTTAAACTTCTCCTGTGAGCCGAGGTTGTGCTTACGTTCGGAACACATTCAGCCAGTGTCTCCGAGCTTTTCTGTAGAGAGAAACTGGGTTCACCTTCTTGTGAAGGTTCAGCTTTTCCCTCAGGGCCACCAGCTAAATCAAGATGATTGCAAGTAAGCCGAGCTCATCCGTTCTTAGTTAGTTTGTTTGTTTATTTTTTCCACAATGGTTTTAATTCACTTGTACTGTTCAGATTTCCTGTTTCCCTCCCTCTGAGACTTCATAGTCAGGAAAAGTCTGTGTCATTCCCTGTAACCACAGCTCCTGTTTGGCTGTGGGGGGATGAGGAGGGCAGTGCTGGCAGCTCACTGAGGTCACTCCTGCTGATCTTAGGCTGCGCTGCTCTGTAGTAACTTGTTGTGGTTTAACCCGAGCTGGTGGTGAAGCAGCAGAACACGTCCAGGCAGCACCTAACGGGAGGGGTTTGGGGCTTTTTCCACCTTTTTTCTCGATTTCTGAGGCCGCGTTGTCTCCGTTTCGTGCGCTGGTTGTTTTTTTTATTTCCCTTCTGGAAGACTGACAAACGTGTGGTGCCACTTCTGTTCTTACAGGTGGAGCCTCTCTGGGAGGTGAATATTTACCTTTCAGCTTCTAAACCTTAAGTATTATTGTTTGCAAAGCTTTGTTCTGTTCAATTACCGTAGAAGCTAAAGTCGATTAGAAATCAAAAGCGTGTCCTGATGTGATTGCAATAATACTTTAATGCAAAACAGTAATTTCACTCTTTAATCTTTAGCAGTTAGAAGCCTTTAACGATCATATTCTGCCTCACCTGACTGGTTTAAAACACTATTTTCACTCGTGTTTATTTGTACTTTGTCTGATCTGACCTGATGCTCTTGTAGTTTTGAATCTTAATGCCTAAATAAGTTGTCTGTGAGCTGGTGTGATGCTGTGATTGAGCAGGCAATTAAGTGGTGACAAACTGGAGAGCCTGGGTGTTTACCTGCACCAAAACCAGCACGTGCAGCTGCGATCACGTCACGTCTGTGCAGAATATGGTGTTCATGGTGTTCCTCTGATGGTCTGAGTCCCTTACAGCGTACAGGGAATGCTGGTGATTTAAAAGCTGCTGTATTTTTAGTTCCAACACCATAGGCGGCTCCTAAAGGTGTTTATCTACAGTACATAAAAAATTCAGTAGTTTTCCTTGTAAATCAACGGGGATCTCTTTAAAAATAACATACTGATAAAACACAGGCACAATTTAACGTGTTAAAGCATTAGATGAATTTGATTGCACTTGACACGAAGCTTTTTCTGTGCTCTAGTCTTATTTATGAGTGAAAATTGGCCGTAGCCCTAGGAAGCGATGCGCTGCCCAGCCGTGGCACTGATTTGGGTGATACTGAAGAGAAACACCTCTCTTGCTTGTCGTTTTTCCTCACCTTAGGTGTGTTTTTTGGTTTTATAAATTTAATGTTAAGTGCTTATTGCTTCCTGGTCTGGGAGTGTTTCTCCCAGTGTGCCCCTGGGATGATGACTTGGCTGGAAATCAGGCGGTGTGGGCTTGTAGGTTGGCTTTTCTGCTACTTCTGCAGAAATGAATTCAAACTGTGACTGGAATCTCCACGAAAGCAAAAACGACGCTGCTTTTTGAGGCGGATCCCGGCACCGCTGTCTGTAGATCTTTTGCAGATAGAAAAGATTCCCAATTCTCACCTCAAAAGCTTGAGCCGAGCTCATTTGGTTGGTAAATCTTCCACTCTCAACGTAGACTTTGGTAAAGCGGACCAGAAGCTACACAAAAGTTGTGGGTTTTGCTGTGCTCACTTTCAGTAAAGTCTGTTCCACTTGTAACGGTGGAAGGAGGCGCTTGAGCTCGTGAACTGGTTTGAATTTGGCCGCTTCTGCCCCTTCCCGCTGTGGAGATTCCGCGCTCACGGGCTCTCTCTGCCCGTCGGGTGCTTCACAGGCTGCGCTTTCCCTGTCCAGGGGGAATCGCCGCGGGAGGCAGCGGGAAGGGACGGGGAGCGAAGCGCAAGCAGCAGGACGGAGGGACCACGGGAACGGCCAAGAAAACCAGAAGGTAAGAGGGAAGGGGATGTGGTGGCGCGGCGAGGAGCGTCTGCGGCGAGGTGTCATGCTCCGGTCTTGGGGGGCGACTCGAGCTCCGATGCCTTAAGCCGCCTCCCGTCCGTCTCTGCCCCCGGTAGGTCCCCGGGGAACCGCGCCGCAGCCCCGCGATGGTGTCGCTGGGTCCCCTGCTAGAAATGAATTGCCATAGACGGGTGTTTTTCGAGGAGTACCTCCTCCTTTTGCGCAGGCTCTTGTAAGCAAAGGGGTGCGAAGCCCCGAGCGCTGCCGGTGCAGCTCTGAGAGCTTGTCCCGGGCTGACGTTGCGACTGAACCGCCGCCGCCGTCAGACGCCAACCTGTAGCGTTTGTGTTTCCAGCGACCCGTTGTTTTCCGCTCAGCGCTTGCCGCCCCACGGTTACCCTCTGGAGCACCCCTTTAATAAAGATGGGTATCGTTACATCTTGGCCGAGCCTGACCCCCACGCGCCCGACCCGGAGAAGCTGGAGCTGGACTGTTGGGCGGGAAAGCCAATTCCTGGAGACCTCTACCGAGCCTGCCTCTACGAACGAGTCCTCCTCGCCCTGCACGACCGAGGTAGGAGGTTCACTGAGTGCCTGCTCTCCTCCCCCGGGGACCACGTTCTGGGAACAGCCCCCCGGCACCGGACGTGATTGCTTTTAAGAGGTGCAGATGTTACCTCCACCTCCGTCTGCTTGCCTTTTGACGTCACCGTACGTCAACCACCCGTATCGTCTTCTCTCGTCTGCCGCAGCTCCTCAGTTAAAGATCTCCGACGACAGGCTGACCGTCGTGGGGGAGAAGGGCTACTCGATGGTCCGGGCCTCCCACGGAGTGCGGAAAGGTGCCTGGTACTTTGAGATATCCATGGACGAGATGCCTCCGGACACAGCGGCCAGGCTGGGCTGGTCACAGCCGTTAGGTAAATAACTTATCCAGTTGTTCATAGCTGTGGAGTTCAGCTTGCTCCTGTGTTTCTTTCCATGGTAGCCTAGAGCTGAGGAGGGGGAGTGGTGCTCAGCTCGCCCTCTTCCTCACCGCCTTTCTCGAGGGGAAGCTCTCTCTGCAGGTGATGCAAACGCGGGTGGATGCTTTGTGCTGTTGCACGCTTGGCCTTGCTTAACCCCGTAGTCAACGCCAGTCGTGTCTGTTAACCAAACATAATTAGAGTGCAGAACTTTGCACGGGACACGCCGAGCTGCTCCTGCTCCGCCAGTGTGCTCATGGAGGACGTTGGTTTCCGCAGGGAACCTCCAGGCACCTCTGGGATACGACAAGTTCAGTTACTCCTGGCGCAGCAAAAAGGGAACGAAGTTTCACCAGTCGATAGGGAAACACTATTCCTCTGGCTACGGACAGGGCGATGTCCTGGGATTTTACATCAGTCTTCCGGAAGACACCGAGACGGCCAAATCGCTGCCTGACACGTACAAAGATAAGGTGAGGTGTGGAGTTCACCAGCAGATTAAGCACTGGGGGGGTGTGGGTGGGTGGAAAGCAGGTTGTTGTAGCCTCTCTCCAGCCCCCTGTGAGTGCATCCTGTCCATCCTGCCCCTGGTGCTTCGTAGAAGGCAGGTGTGGAGCATTGCAAACAAGATGCCCAGAACCACTCAGAGGTTCTGCAAGGGGAAGCCTCTGCGTGTGAGGTTGCCCGTGTCTCCTCTCCCCCTCCTGGTTCTCAAATATTTGAGCTGTGTGAATCACTCCTCACGGGTGCTCTGACACCACAGGCACTCCTGTCCCCGTGCAGGGCTCCTGCTGCGCCACGATGCATCGCTAACGGTAACAACAGGTTCTGTGGCTTGCTTCTGAAGTGATTGTTTCCTGATATTTCAGGCTCTGATCAAATTCAAAAGCTACTTGTACTTTGAAGAGAAGGACTTTGTGGACAAAGCAGAGAAGAGCCTAAAGCAGGCACCTGGAAGCCAGGTAGGTTCAGTGCTGGGAGCTGAAGGATGTGGAGCCTCAGGAGAGCCTCCGGAGATGGCTTATCCCTATTAATAGCCTGTGTTTAATGAGCTCAGTGGAGGCTGATTGTTAGTTCTTTGGTTCAAAACAAATCACTTTTATTAAAGCAACAATAAATATGAAGCAAACCAGCTGCACCCTTTGCTTGCAGTGTTATTGCTCAGGTAAAGGGAGCATGGGTTTAGCTGCCTTGCCAGGGTCCTGTTGTAGTTCACCAGGAGGGTCATGAAAGTTGGGAAAAATGGGGGAAAAAAACCCCAAAAACCCTCCTTTTTTTTTTTCCTTTTCAGATAATATTTTTCAAGAATGGTGCCAGCCAAGGAATTGCCTTTAAAGACATCTTTGAAGGCGTTTATTTTCCTGCCATTTCATTGTACAAAGGCTGCACGGTAGGTAACAGAGCTCCTCAGGCCAGGGGAGGAAAGCTGGGCAGGGGTGTAGTGAGGTGACTCTGGAGCAGCACTGCTGGTCAGGGTGTGAGGGGACTTCATCAAACCGCTGAACAAACGCTGTCCTGTCACGCCAGGGAGGGTGGTTGGTGTCACCTCGCACCGGGTGCAGGTCTGCTCAGGAGCAGGAGGGGATGAGGGCTGAAAACTAAAGCAATTTACCTCGTTTATCTTTTTTTTTTGCTTTGTGTCGTTTTAGTTTTGTGTTTGGTTATTTTTTTTTTTTTCCTTTGGCTCTGTTGACAAATGTGCCTTCCACAGGTTTCTATAAACTTTGGGCCGTATTTCAAGTACCCACCTAGAGATATCACGTACCGTCCGGTGAGTTGCAACTGAAGCTTTTTACCCTGACAGTGTTTAAACACAAAGTGGTTGAGAATTTGGGGGGAGGGGGGTGTGTGAGTGTGTTGGTTTATACCATGCCTGTCTCCATCCTCCTCCATCTTTATTTATTTAAAAGTATTTCAGCACAAACAGCCCAACAAATAACTCAGCCAAATTTCAATTGAATAGTAGATGCTGCTTTATTCCTCTTGATGGATTATAAAGTCCCCATTCTTGCCTCTTATCACTAAGAGGGCTGAAGTTTTCCTTTAAGGCAATTTCCTCCCGTCCCCAACTAACCCTTTAAAGAGGAAAACAGTCCCAGGCTGCTGCCCTCCGCCAGGGCTGCCCCCTCTCACCCCCACCCACCCGGTCTTGGCGAAGTTGGTCCAGTAGGTCATGACGACGGCGCTGAGCATCACGTCGTTCTTGGAGAAGTTGCAGGGGAAGAGGTTGGTGGCCCCCACCATGGGCACCCCGAAGACGTAGGGGATCTCGTCCCCGTGCGCCGCGTCCGCCCACTCGGGCCGCGCGTCCGTCTGGCAGTGGTGGTAGAAGGTGTAGAAGTAGACGGGCGACTGGTACTCGGCGTGGAGCTTGGCGGTGGCCACCGCCGGGGCCACCCACTGATGGTCGGTGAAAAGGGCCAGCAGCGTCTTCCGCCTCATCTCCCCGTTGTCCCGGTCGGCCCAGTCCGTGTACATGAACTTGATGGTCTCCCGGAGGATGTCCTTCCCCTCGGGGTACCCGTAGAGGTTGTCCACGAAGTTGGAGACGGTGAAGTCGAAGTAGGAGGCGGAGATCCCGTCCTCGCTCTCCAGCGAGTCCTCCACGAACTTCAGCCCCTCGCCCTGGTTGACCCCGATGAGGATGTCGTAGTTGAGGAACTCGCCCTGCTGCATCAGGATCTCCGGGTCGTCGGGCACCACGTCGCCGTCCACCACCGGCCCGAAGGCCACGTGGTACCGGGCGGGCTGCACGTCCTGGTCCACCAAGGCGCGGAAGGGCTGGCGCCGCAGGCACTCCACCGCCGCCCCCGTGTCCGCCCGCTCGCAGCCCACCTTGGCCGCCAGCAGCCGCGTGTACTTCAGCGGCTGGTAGTTCACCGACCAGCTGGAGATGGCCGTGCCGCTCTGAGCGATGGCCTTCTGGAAGAGACCTGAGGGACACCGGCATCAGCACGCGGCGACGGAGCCCCGCCGGGCTGCGTGGCCTTGGGGACGTGGGGATGGAGCCCCACGGGGCTGCGTGGTCGCAGGGACGCGGGGATGGAGTCCCACCGGGCTACGTGGCCGTGGGGATGTGGGGATGGAGTCCCGTCGGGCCGCGTGGCCTTGGGGACGTGGGGATGAAGCCCCCACCGGGCCGCATGCCCTCGGGGACGCAGGGACGGAGCCCCGCTGGGATGCGTGGCCTTGGGGACACGGGGACGGAGCCCCACCGGGATGCGTGGCCTTGGGGACACGGGGATGGAGTCCCACTGGGCCGCATGCCCTCGGGGACACGGGGATGGAGTCCCACCGGGCTGCGTGGCCTTGGGGACGGAGCCCTGCTAGGCTGTGTGGTCTCAGGGACGCGGGGACACAGCCCCGCTGGGCCCCATGGCCTCGGGGACGCGGGGACGGAGTCCTGTCAGGCCACGTGGCCCCCGTCCGTGGCACGTGTCCTTTGAGTCTTTGGCGTGTCCCCAGCTTGTCGCCGCGCCCTTGGCGTGTCACCGTGTCCTCGGTGTCGCCGCGTCCTTAGCGTGTTACGTCCTTAACGGGGTGGTTTACAAGCGCGTCCTTCACGTGTCGGGGCATGTCCTCGTGCAAGACCGACCCCCCCTGATGCCACCTTCAGTCACCTGCTGCTCCTTAGCATGTTCTTGGCGTGTCTTGGTGGGTCCTTGCCATGTTCTTAGCATGCCACTGAACACGTGTGTGCAAGGGGCAGCCACACGTCACTAATTAGTCCTTGAAGGACGTGCTTAGCGTGTCAATGTGTGCTTAGCATGTTCTTAGCATGTTCTTAGCCTATGCTTAGCGTGTTCTTAGTGTGTTCTTAGCACGTTCTCCACACGCTGGGGCTCGTTGTCTCTGTCTTCCACCTGAGACCAACCCCACCGGGCCCGCCCTCTGTTACCCGCTGCTCCTCGGCGTGTCCTTAGCGTGTCCTTAGCGTGTCCTTAGCGTGTGCCCTCCCCGCAGACCAACAAGAAGACGGGGCAGCCCATGATCAACCTGTACACGGACCGGGAGACGGGGAAGCTGAAGGGGGAGGCCACGGTCTCCTTCGACGACCCCCCCTCGGCCAAGGCGGCCATCGACTGGTTCGACGGTGCGGACCCCTCCCCCCATCCCCCCCCCCCGCCCCCCCCCCCCCCCCCCCGTCGCGCCCCTCTCCACTGGATCCTCCTCCCATGCCACCACTGGACCCTCCACCACAACATCCAGAGGAACCTCCACTTCCTCCACCTCCAATGATGCTCTTTGATCCTGAAGACCCACCACCGGATCCTCCTCCCATGCCATAGCCTGATCCTCCACCGCAGCAGCTGGATGATCCCCCACTACCTCCACCTCCAATGATGATCTTTGTTCCTGAAGATCCACCACCAGATCCTCCTCCCATGGATCCCCCACTACCTCCACCTCCCATCATGCTTTTTGATCCTGAAGATCCACCACCGTAACCTCCTCCCATTCCATAGCCTGATCCTCCACTGCAGCAGCTGGATGACCCTCCGCTACCTCCACCTCCAATGATGATCTTTGATCCTGAAGACCCACCACCAGATCCCCCACTGCAGCATCCCGAGGAGCCACCTCCTCCACCACCTGAGCTAATGATGATCTTCTGGCCTGATCCCCCACTGCCACCACCATATCCTCCTCCCATGCCGTAGCCTGAGGAGCCCCCACTGCAGCAGGAGCCACCTCCTCCACCACCAGAGCTGATGATGATCTTGCCAGAGCCCCCGCTGCCCCCACCGTAGCTGCCTGAGCCCCCACAGCAGGAGGAGCCCTGTGACTGGTGGCTGGAGGAGCTGCCCCCGTGGCAGCAGCAGCCCCCACTGTGGCATCCTCCCGACTGGGAGGACGTTTCATGGCAGCCTCCGGAGGTCTGTCTGGAGCACATCTTTGAGCAGCGACCTGCAAGAAACAGCATCGTTATACTCAACAGCAGTCACTGTCATCATGAGAACTTCCCCCGGGCAGGAGGAGCTGACGTACTACAGTGGAAGGACATTGGCAAATAGTCTCCAGAACCAGTGAAATGGCAAACTTGTAGTAGCTGAAAATTCAGCCATATTTTTGTCCCCTTAGAACATCAGCTACGAATCCCCTCTGTAAGGAAGGCCTGTCCTCCTGGCACACCACCACCGATGTTTTTTGGTGCACCCCATCCAATTCCGAGCCAGTGTGGTCCCCTTGTTCAAAATAGGCTCAAAGACCAACTGTTTGAACGACCGCTTTGCAGTGGGGTTTCGGAAAGTTTTCCCTTTCACTGAGCTTACCTTCAGTGGAACTGGAGATGCGTGAATGGCTCGCTCGTGGTGAGTGAGGAGACCTGAAGTTGGTGAGTTTATATATTGTGTGCACCAAGGTCTAATGGGAGGTGAGACACCCTAAGGAATGCTGATGGATTTATTGACGGAGCCCGGCTTCCGCTGCCTCCTCCGTTGACTCACTTTCAGCCAATAGGTGATAGGAAGGAGATATATCAATGACCTTCTGCACTGTGGGTTCTCATTCTACTTAATGATTCATTTCCGTGAGTCCTGCTCTGAAATGCTGGGGGCAAATGGCTTCTGTGGGTGTACCTTGAGGGCTTCCCAGTGTATTTCTGCTTGGCTGCAGCTGGACACTGCTGTTGGGTTGAGTAGAGAGGTCTGTGCTCAGCTCCACCTTCCCAAGGGTCTCCCATCACTAGGCTGAAGAAGGGAAAGTCTTGAAATCTTCCTGTTTGCAAAAGTACGTTTGATGGCCACCAAGACCCTACCCTTGAACACCAGGACTTTAAACATTTCCTTTGTCTCAACAGGACTCATTTTCTGAGGGTTCTGCTTCACTGGCCAGCCCACCCACACCTGAGGCTGGGGTGGCTTCTGGGTATTTCCTGCTCTGGAGAATGACAGTTTGTCAGCACAGTTATGGCCGCACTGACTGATGTGTTTTGGAGCAGCTTCATCCTGTCGCTGTGTCATGAATGTTTGAAGGCTGATAGCAACATCCACCCTCGTGGCAGATAGAGTGGAGGAAAGTATAATTAAGAGGTTCTAGCCAAGAGGATGTGTGACAACAGGAGCAGGCTTCCCAGCCTGGTCATGATGAACATCGTTTTGAGCATGCACACCACTCCATTGGGATGGGGACAGGACCATCAGCATCAGGAGTGTAGGCACAAGGGGAGCTTCCTTCATTTTGCTTTGTACTTCTTCCGGTGGCTTGAGCTGCCCTCTCATCCCCAAAAGGAGCTCTGAGGTCTCATGGCAATTCCGTCACTCCCCCATGAAGTGTGGGTGTTGTGCTACTGAGCACCTCAACACCTTAATCCCTTCCACACGTTTAACCTGTAGGGACTTGCACAAGAGGGGCATCTTGGATCTGCAGCACAACAGGATCCAGGGTGTGAGAGAAAATCGTGGAGGCTTTTGGCAGGGATGGTGAATCGTAGAATCATAGAATGGTTTGGGTGGGAAGGGACCTTTCAAGCTCATCTCATACAACCCCATCTACCACTGGAGCAGATCGCTCAGAGTCCCAGCCAACCTCACCTGGGATGGTTCCAGAGATGGGGCATTGACCACTTCTTGGGGCAATCTGGGCCAGGGTCTCACCACCCTCAGCGCCAAAAATTTCTTCCTTCTCTCTGGTCTAAATCTCCCTCTTTTGGTTTAAACCCATCACCCCTTGTCCTGTCCCAACAGGCCCTGCTAAGACAGTGAGAAGTGCTCCTGTGAGCGCTGGTGTCTGCAGACCCCAAAGGTGGACCCTGCAGGGACTGGAAACACTAAACCTGTGGCTCACACACATGTGGTACTTGCCACTTATGGAGGAAGAGTGTGGCTGGAACCACAGCTGCTGGATGTCTTGGCATTGCCAAGAGCCCTCCCCCTCCCCCCCGTTAACGAGCAGCTTTCAGGGTGGAGGCTGACCCAGATTTGGGTCCCACTGCCTGTGTTCTAATGCTGTGTCTGAGCCCTTTCCTGCCCTGCAGTCCCATCACCACCAGGATGGGCTGGAGGTCACGTTCTCTTTCAGGATCATCACTGCAGACACCTCAATGGACGGTGCCTTGGTGTGCATTGTTGTGAGAGGGTGGAAGACCTTGGCCAGGTCTTACAATCCTTTTTCCCAGCAGCTTCCTTCACACACAGCAATGCCAACGTGGATATCACGGGACATGATGAAGATCCTACTGGTGTCAGAAGTACGCTCCAACTTTTCTGCAAAAGGCAGAAGCTGGTTGGTCATGATTCCTCAAGTGTTTGCATGGACAATGAGCCCTTTGATTCCTAATTTTGTTTCCTGCCTACCAGTCGTGTTGTGAGATGGACAAAAACCATCTGAGCTTAGCATTTACTGAATGCAAGGCTATAATCAGATCCACCTTGAAGAGGACTTGCTGCTGATTTCAGCACAAATGCTACTGAACATTTCCTACAATACTTAATGGTTTTCTTGTGATAAATCTGGAGAAGTGGAGTAAAATAAAACCTGGCTGCATTTTCAAAAGGAATCTTGCCCGCTACCTCTACCTCCAATGATGATCTTGCCTTCTGAAGACCCACCACTGGATCCCCACTGCAACATCCAGATGAGCCACCTCCTCCACCACCTGAGCTGCTGATGATCTTCTGCTGCTCGCTGCACTGGAAATCCCTGCAGTGAAACCTAGGGTGCGTGGTCTGCAGCCTTCTCTGGAAAGAGGAACCTGAGGTGGAACTATTTCCCACGTTTATGTTGCGGCCTTGGTGGACACTTTCCAAGAAGGACAATGGTGATCTGCTTAAGCAAGACAGTTTCACTCAAGCAAGATTAGTTAATGACCATGTGCTTCAGGAGGGGATTTCACAGCTGAAGGTGTTTGATATTTTATTCACTTTTGGAAAGTCAACGAGGGACAGAAGAAGGACAGAAGCAACACTGCAAAGCCAGAACTTTCTGTGCACAAAAATCTTTATTTCCTGTCATATTGACAGGTGAGAAGAGCCAACTGGAATTTTTCAGTGTGGACATGTAGCATCAAGGGAAGAGAAGGGGAGAGGACATGTGGGGAGGACACTGGCAAAGTCGAAAGATGGAGGCAGAGCTGCTCTTGATGAGAACTGGAGCTGCCTCTGTCCATTACTTCTGGTGGCTTGGGGGCCAGCAGCAGGTCTGCTTGGTCTGATGGGATGGCATGCTGGGGATCATAATGGGGCATTTCTGCTGTGTGGAGCCTCCACTACCTCCTCCGGAGCCAATGATGATTGTGTGGCCCGAAGAACCACCCATGCCACCACCAGATCCTCCACTGCAGCATCCAGAGGATCCTCCACCACTTCCGCCTCCAATGATGATCTTGCCACCTGAAGATCCACCACTGGATCCACCACCACAGCATCCAGATGAGCTGCCTCCTCCACTACCTGAGCTGATGATGATCTTCTGGCCAGATCCCCCACCATATCCTCCTCCCATGCCATAGCCTGAGGATCCACCACCACAGCATCCAGAGGAACCTCCACTGCTTCCACCTCCCATCATGCTCTTTGATCCTGAAGACCCACCACTGTAACCTCCTCCCATGCCATAGCCTGATCCTCCACCGCAGCATCCGGATGATCCCCCACTACTTCCACCTCCAATGATGATCTTTGTTCCTGAAGACCCACCACTGGATCCTCCTCCCATGCCACCACTGGATCCTCCACCACAGCATCCGGATGACCCCCCACTACCTCCACCTCCAATGATGATCTTTGTTCCTGAAGATCCACCACTGGATCCTCCTCCCATGCCACCACTGGACCCTCCACCACAGCACCCAGAGGAACCTCCACTACCTCCACCTCCCATCATGCTCTTTGATCCTGAAGACCCACCACCATAACCTCCTCCCATTCCATAGCCTGAGGATCCACCAACACAGCAGCCGGATGATCCCCCACTACCTCCACCTCCAATGATGATCTTTGTTCCTGAAGATCCACCACCGGATCCTCCTCCCATGCCACCACTGGACCCTCCACCACAGCACCCAGAGGAACCTCCGCCTCCCATCATGCTCTTTGATCCTGAAGACCCACCACTGGATCCTCCTCCCATGCCACCACTGGATCCTCCACCACAGCATCCAGAGGAACCTCCACTACCTCCACCTCCCATCATGCTCTTTGATCCTGAAGACCCACCACTGTATCCTCCTCCCATGCCATAGCCTGATCCTCCACTGCAGCAGCCGGATGATCCCCCACTACCTCCACCTCCAATGATGATCTTTGTTCCTGAAGATCCACCACCGGATCCTCC
>WUAM01000143.1:2562180-2589929 GCA_024336885.1 Actenoides hombroni | reverse complement strand
CTCCAGCCCCTTCCCCAGCTCCGTTGCCCTTCTCTGGCCACGCTTCAGCCCCTCAATGTCCTTCTGGGAGTGAGGGGCCCAGAACTGACCCCAGGATTCGAGGGGTAGCCTCCCCAGTGCTGAGTACAGGGGGATGATCCCTGCCCTGGTCCTGCTGGCCACACTGGTGCTTATCCAAACCAGACACTCAGACACATCCAGCTGCCTGAGAGTACGTGGATGAATATCCAAGTAGGTAGAGCCAAATAAAGATAAAGAAAATAAAAATCACATCTGGTCTTTCATTAACATTTTGTGCAGTATTTCCTACAACACAACTGCTGTGTTTACATCTAGAACCCCCCAGCTAAGATTTCCTAATGTGATGGAGACACTATCACAGGTAATGCCAAAGACCCTCTGTGGTGTGCTTGGACCGGGGGAGGTAAGTAGGGCAGGAAAGATAGATGTCAAGGGATTCACTGTTTGTGTGAAAACCAAATTAAGGGCTGTGGCTGTAGTGTATACTTAGCATATCTAGAACAGCTTGTTTATCTCCACCGTGAAGATCAAGGGCAGTCAGGATGCAGTAGTAAGAGGTTTAGCATGTCCTGGCACATAAAAAATGAGTCCTGGGATTTTTGGTACGTGAGCTGGGGAGCAGGACATAACAAATCCTAATTTAGTGGCTTTAACTGAGGCTTGTTAGCTTGGCTGGATAGGTCAGAGCAGCAGGGAGGTTTTCCTTTGGTAAAGGGCTCCTGGCAAGCAGCAAACTAGTTTTGTTTGCAAATAGTTAAGAAATGGCAAGAAAATCAGAATTTGAGGCCATATTCCTGCATTTTAACAGCAAAGCTAAACGCTCACATTAAGTGTAATTACAGCTCATCTCAGTCCAGGCTGAGCCAACCGAGGACTTTCATCTGTTAATTATAAAAGTGTTTTGCTTCCAACCAACTGCCTCTTCCAGCTATCAGAGGCCTCTTTTCCAAGACATGTAAATGGGAATTTCAGTACCAAAGACTGGAAATCAGTGAAAACCGAATTAAGCACCCATTTTACTCACAGAGGAGAGTGATTTGGGAAAGTCTCAAACCTGGGACTTGAACCAGAGCTTTAAAATCTCAGCCTAAAGCTTCACCCCCTGATAAAACCCTTCTTAATGAAGGAAAAAAATCACACTGAAGAGGCAGAGCTCCCCTTTTCTTTCAGCAATTTAACTCAGGCACCCCCAAAGAACACGGTGAACACTGAATATTTTTTGTTCATTATGAAGCTCCCAAAGCAGCATCAGGAGGGTGGAGCGTGATTGCCACAGAGACACACGTGTTCTCATGATGCATTTGCTCGATACCTGCTGATGACATCCTCTGTGTGGGTTATGAAATAGGTGTGATCCTCACATCCGTCCTGCTTGTAAGAGAAGGCCACGTTCCTGCTGGGTGACGGGGAGTGGATGGGTGGGATGTCGGGGTGGCCAAGGCAGGTTGGAGGTTTAGACAGTTTTTGAAGTCCTTGGGTTATTTTCTGTTTAATTCTCTATTCCAGCTGTGCTTTCGGCACATCACAGGCTGATGGGTAAGGATGGGGAGGTAAAAGCAGCGTGGTTTGTGGGATGGAGGATCACCTTCTGTTCCTTGATGTAAGCCATCTCTCCCCAAGACTTCAGTTGCTCCCTCAGTAGGTTAATATGGCAAAACGTTCAATAAAATGGCCTCATCCCCCAAATACCTGTGATGTCCAGCATCCCTGTATTACACATTGAGGCACCATGGGACACTTGCACAGGTGAGGTGGACATGGAGCTGGGTACACCCTGGGCAATGCTCAGGGCTATGGGAGGATGTTGTCTCCCTTGTGCCCCTACCTGCTCTGAGCCTTCAGGGCCTGGATTCAGTGGTCCTCGAGAAGGGCAGTGGTTTGTGAAGAGTATTCAGAACAGCTTTCTCTCTTCATCAGTTCATTGCCACCAAAGCAAGATCTACCCACTCTCCACCATCAGACACCCTGCCCTCACTGCCAGATGACCCAGTGATGCAAAACTTGCTGCTGGGTATGACAGACACCCCGACAGCAGAGCAACGTATGTCGCTGATGGCTGATGGTCCCTGGGGTTGGCCAGGACTGATGTCGTGCTTTGTGGTTGGTGGTGGCCCCTGCTCTGGTGCAGTCAGCACCCTCATCCTGAGGACATGGATCCACCTCAACTGAGCAGAAATTGCTTTTCTGCTTCCCAGTATAATTTCTTTCTCACTGTGGTTTCCTCACTCCCTGTCTCTCCAGGCAAGGCACAGACTGACTCTACCCACTTAATCCTTGGCATCAGATGGGTGCAGGAACTGGAAAGGAAGGATTATTTTAATCTGGAATTGTTTCTGCCTCCACCCCTCAGGTTCTGCTTCTATTTTAGGGATCAAAGCTTTCAATCCTTTCCTCTCCTCAGTGCCAGCTCTGCCCCCAGGTCTCCCCCTGAGAAATTGCCCTCTTGCCCTTATTACAATACTTAACCAGCTATGACCTCGGCTCGGGCTCTTTCCATGAGCGTTTCTCCCCATTTCAACATGTGGCATGATTTGCATCTCTCTGCCAAGGAATGTGGACGTGGCGAAAATGAGGTTTGTGTGCTCCAACAAGAACAACTTTCCCCAGTAATTAACAGACAATGGCTTTGGGAGTTGAGCAGCCACTTGTCCAGCTGTGGCTTCCTTTCCTGGTTTCACTTTTGTCCGGTGCCTGCCATTTGGGACATCCATTAAGTCCAAGGGCACACCCCATTTTTTTATTTTCTTCTTTCCCCTGTATTAGTTCCTCATTCTTCCGAAGCTCACTGGGAAACAATCAGTGCCCCAGTGGGAATTTGGGAGACATGAAGAACAACTTGTGCCTGCCCAACTGGCAGCAGCAACACCTGCCCAGTGCTGCAGCTTTGCGATGGCACAAAGCAAAGCTCACGCTGACATGTTACACATGGATCCATCCTGTTTTCTCTGGCTTACCCCAACCTGGAGACAAGTCTTACCGAGTAAGATAGCAAGAGGCAGATAAAGCAAGGAGGAGAAGTCAAAATTGAGCAACAGCTCTGCTACATGAGAGAGGCAGATCTCTTATCACACCCCCAGTCTCATCCCTGAGAGGTTTTGTAACGACAGCAAACGTTGGAGCATGAAGGGGAATGTGGTGAAAGACACCACGGGCACGGTGCCCTCTGACACCACAGTTGCCCTTCCCTTCCATGGCTCTGGTGCCAGCAGCCATGGAGTGAGACAGACACAGACATGAGCTTCCTGGTGGAGAGCGATGAGGAAAGTGATAGCACATCCTGTACGAGAGCCAGGGCAGCACCCAGCAGAGCCTGGCCATAAAGCAACCTAAATCCCACAGTGAAAAGCCACCACCTTGCTTCAAAGGTCAGTCTTTGGCCCATGTTGCTTGTGCAATTCCAGTTAAATGAACCCATTATCTCTAGTAGTGGACTTCCCACATGTTAGACGGTGACCAGAGAGAGAGCCCCAAGACCCTTGCCACCTCATTAAATGAGAGAAGACCATTTCGTTCTGTTTACTGATGGGGAATGAGATACAGAAGGGACCACCAGCCCACACCCACCCCAGAGCCCTGTGGGGTGGCTGAACCCAGAGACACCACCTCCAGTGCCCAAGTTCCTGCCCTGTTAAGGGAAAACGTGGTTTGTTAGGCAATTATAGGACATTCAGGCTGGAGATGACTAATTCAGTCAGCTCAGAGCTGTGGCTCAGAGACATCCATGTTTCTGGAAATGGGATGTGATAGGACTTTCATGGGAAGCATCTGCTCACTGTCCAGCCCAGTGGCATTGGGCGTAAGCAATATTTTAAAGTCCTTTAGCTTTAATGAAGCAATTCCAGGGTTGTGGCAACATCAGAAGAGTCAGGCCCTTGGTCACAGATTATTTACACAGCAGGGTCTCCCCATCAAAGGTAATTCTGCTGCCTTCTGGTCTTCCTATGCAGGAGTTTCACAGAGCCCATGCACAGCATCCCATGGGACTAGGTTATGGAGCAGACTGGGGTGGTCATGAGATGATGGCCACAGCCTCAGCATCTCATTCCCCAGCAGGACTTCTTTGGCAGGGGACATTTTTCTCCTCTCCAACAGTTCCCTGTAGGAGTATTTCTGAGGTGCCAGAAGAGCTTGCTTGAAGAACATGTCATTTGTCACCTAGACATCAGCAACACTCAAAATACGTCATGGCCAGACTCATTTCAGTGTCCAGTGTGGAACCATGGTGACAATGGCTGTGCACAGGACAGACTCCTTGGGAAGACAGAGCTGCTCATCACCTGGCAAGTTCAACTGCATAGTTTCCTATTTTTATGATCCACCCAGCTGCTTAGTGGGTCATCTGCCCAGTTTTTACCCATGACATTGAAGCAGCTTCCTTCCCATATTATTCAGCTGGTTTGCACCAGCCCATTAAAATTACAGTCATCAAATGGAAAGTCTTAATTGCTCCATTCATTATCATCAGTGGTCATATCCGACAGTTAATTTATTTTCCTGTGAACTCCCCACAGGCTTCACAAGAGGGAGATTTTAAACTAAATCAGGATTACCTGGTCTGGACAGTTGCAGTAAGGAATGCCACCAATATAGAAGACCCCTTCCAGTGACTCCAGCTCATGGCAGCATTGGGGCATTTACTGACCATTCAGCTACCCTGAATTTGAACACGGGGTCCACCAGAACCAACACCAGTGTTAAGTTGACAACTTTGGAACATGGGGGAGACTCATGGTCCTGCTCCAAGGCATTGAGATTTTTAATTATTATGGAGAATTTCTCCTTCACCAATAGTTGATTCTTAGTTACTTATATGAGGATGTCAGTAGAGGACAGCAAAGCCATAACCTGTTTTATAGGATGGAGTAGGGAACATCAGAAACATGATGTTCTGCACAGGGTAGGGACAGCTGAAGGTGGTCTCCTTATGACTCACATTTCAGGTGTAGAGTCTCCCCAGATCTCCCTCCCAGCACAGCTGTATGGCAACACAGATCAGCCCTCCTCACTCTACTCAGCCTCATCCCATCAACACCACCCAGAGAAAGATAAAGGGAGGTGGGGTGGGGAGGGAGAATCAGTCTCTTCAGGCTACAAAGACTTGATGCACACAACCAAGGGAAGCAACAAAGCAGGATTTTGTCCTTTCCAAGCCTCCAGCTGCTGGTAACATCTCCACAGGGCATGGGCAGGGCAATGATAAGACAGGCACATGCATAAAGCAATGGTATGGATGGCCAGGTATAAACTCTCAGAAGCTCAAGTCAAAAGGCAAGTCCCCCAGGAGCTGGCACATTAGTGTCTGGGATCTTGGAAGGTCTGTGACCTTCACAGCCAAGGAAGATTCAGAATTTGGTCTTTGTAGCTGAATCCCTGTGATTCTCACAGTAATCTGATAGTAATGTTTACTAGGTTTGCCACTTCTCTCCTTTTAAAGCAGGCCCATTTCTCCACCACTTCATTTAGTCACGGGCAAGCCTGGCCCATCTCCTACAAGCCCCTAACATCATATACCTGCTTTTCAACACCTCCTGTGTTGCATCACTTCATCACTGACTTTACAGCCAGAAGTTTGTCATCAGCAACTTGCAATTTCATCAGCAGGACAAACCATTCCCGAGCTGCTTCGCCCTCCCACACCCACATTTGTGCTTCAACTGCCAAAATTACCTTACGCAACACCTCAAGGTTCTCCCTTCAATGCGAAGGACAAAACCTGACAGAGCTGCAGGTGAAATGTTGCCTCTTCTACTGATAAAAGTCAGGGGCTGAGCCCTACAGAGGTCCCTGGAGAACACCAGGCCTTCCACCAGTGGAAGCTCACCCACCTGTCTCACTCCTCACTGGTTTTGCATCCACAGCAGTATCTGGTCTGGGGATCAGCTGAACTCTGGTAATTACATCAGTTAATTACAAGAAGCACCTGCAGGTCTCCCAGGAATGAGGGGAGTGGGTGAGTCAGAAGACACATTCCCCTAGCCCAGCACCCGTGTTACCACAGGATGGTGCTCTATGACCATCTAAGCTCATGCTCTTTGCTTTGGACTTCTCCAAAGGCTTTAGAGCATTTTTCTCAAAAAGCAGGACCTTTCCAATCCCAGAGATAAGAAGCTCTCACACCCACGGGAGTGATAAGGGATTTAAAAGAATTGCACAGACATGTGAAGAGACTTTCCCTAAAAAACTATTCTCAGCTACCTTGTGCCACTTCTCCCAAACTTAGCAAAACCAATAGATGTCTTTCAAACCACAGTAGCTCTCCTCAATCCCCCACCCCTGACATCCTGCTTTTTTAACATGCATCATAACAGGAAAAAAAACAACCCAAAGCTTGTTGTTAACTTGGTTTCTAAGATGCTCTGAGGATTTGGACAGATTAAAAAAAAAGTCTAATATCAAGATTTGGGGTTAGATTTCCCTGAAAGAAAAGCTCCTCAAGAAGTAAATCCAGCAATCCATGTTGCTTCTAACACTCCCCACCCCCCCATACTGACAAACAAAGAGCAGCTGCTGCCCATGCCCCCTTTGGGGATGCTTGGAGACAAATTGTTCTCAGCTGCCATATGCTTGTTCATTAAAGACCCAGGCAGGAAGGAAATAAAACTGCTCCCCCTAAGCCTTTGGTTTTTTTCTGATGCATGAGGTCTCTTGAGGGAGCTGTTGATGCACAGGTTAGTTCCCTGGAGGATGTTTTATTTTGAGCTTGTCTTATGAAGCTGGGGGAGATATCTGAATCTTGGGAGGAGGCCAGCTTGCTCTGAAGGCAGCAGAAAGCTCTTGTCTGCTTCTCTTTAATAGAGTGGGTGCTGGTGGTTTTACTGGCTGAATGGTGGCGGAAACTCTGCTTTGACTCTTTTTGCCAAAATGACTTTGTGTTTATGTCTGTGGATTTCTCTTCAAGCTCCTTCTCTACTGAAACCCATCTGGAGTTGCCTTTCTTAGCAAAGGGGAGACTTCTGCAAGCAAAACATGAGCGAAGAAGAGCCTGCAAATCTGTGGCCCGCTCTGCTCTGAGACCACCACAGGTATGTTTTTCCTGTTTCAAAAGCTGGGGTAGAAAGTGTTTCAGGTGGCTTTAACCTGCATGAGGTTCTGGAGGATGGTGTTTTGCTGCTGCCTGTAGCTGGAACAGGCTTTGGGCTGCTCCAGCTCTTGTGCCTGTAGGTTCTTAAGGAGATAAGGCTTTGGCTTGCAGGGATAATGTTTGGCTTGTAGACAACATGGAGAATCTGAGAGGTTTCTACTTGTTTTTTGAGCCCTCTGTGGCATCAGAACACCTCTTTTTAGATTTTGGAGGACAATCTCATAACCTTTTGCTCACTCTCCTCCATCACCAGGATTTTTGGTCCTGCTGGGCTGTTGGTCTCTGTTGGGGAGCTGCTCAGTTCTGGGCTGTCAGCACTAAAGTGTGTCCTTGACCTAGCCCATTTTGAGGCAGGAGGGTGTTGCTCTATGTGCTTTAGAAGCAAATGCAGCTTGGCTAAGTTGCAGGAGAGCAGCCAATCATGTCATTGCTGTTGGAGCTCCTGGGTGAGCTGGTATGTGCCAAGAGGAGGATGTAGCTAAGCTGTGGTTGCAGATGGGTTGTGGTTGTTGCAATGCTCTCTTGGGCTGTTGGGGCCTTATTTCTAGTGGAAGTGGCTAAAGGACAGTTATGCACCCAGATGTTAATGGCTGGAAGTGTGTTGAGGAGATACTCCAGTGTGAATTGTAGTTTGCAGCAAGATGGGCTTGGAGGAATAATGAGCAGCCTGATGCTGAAGCAGCTGTTGAGCTCTGTAAGGTCAGCTGAGTAAAGCTGGCTCCAAGTATAATGTATTAAAAATAGTAATAAACTCTGCCTGTGAAACAGCACTGCCTGAGAGGCTTTGAGTAGGAGGCCCTGGCTGGTTTTGGTCTGGTGTTGGCAATGCTGGGAGCAGATGGGCTGCAGCTGCAGAGCTGTTGCTGGTCTGGGGTCAGGAAATGCAGCTCTGGGGGACCTGCCTACCTGTGGATGTCTGCTCTGATGCCTTTGGATGCAGTGGATGGGTTTGGTCATGTGAGGAAAGCCCTTTGTGGAAGGGGGAGTCTGTGGGTCTGCTCTTCTGGGAGTTGTTGGCTACTGTGTGCTAGAAGTGGCTTTGGATTTGTTGTTGCTGATGTTGGAGGCAGGATGGCTTTTATGGTATGGAGGTTGAACCATCAACTACTGTCTTTTTGAATTGCACCTGCTTTGCTCCTGCTGACTCTCGTTGAGGATGTGATGTGCTCTCTGAGATTCTGCAGCGTGATCAGGTGTCTCTTTCCTCCTGTGGGATAGTGTCTGGGGACACTGAACAAGACTTCAGTCTGGGATGGGACAAAGGTTTCCAAAGTGCTTCTTTGAGCTGCGCCACCTGAAATGTGGAAGTAATTAGCACCACAACCTTCCCAAATATTTTTATTGCAGTAACCAGTCGAGTTATTCTTGGTGGCGCTGCTGAGTTAAAGCTGCTGGTTGTCAACTACTGCTGAAAGGATTCTCATTTTGAAATGTTATTTTAATTGTATGGTCTTTAGTTATAGAAGATCTAATGTAAAACTGTCAGGTGCAAATTTTGTGTTAGGTGAGTTGCTGTTTCCTTTTAGCACCCAAGGGCAAGGCTGGGTTGCTGGTGCAGACCAGGCTGAGCTCCTTGAGGCAGGTTGACCTCACTGCTGGTGGGCTCTGACCTCATGTTTCCTGTCTCCTTGGGCTGGGCTGACTTGACTGAGTTGCATTTTGAAATAAACCACGTTGATGCATCTCTCTGCCTCTGTAGACAGTTCTGGAAGTTTGATAAAGGTTTCGGAATGGCAGAGGCACTTTAAATGCCTTCCTAATTTCTCACACTTTTTTTGTTTTTAATTAGAAGTAATGAATGTGTGGCAGCTGCTGCCCTGCTTGTTGAAAGAGCAGACAGCTGGATTGCACAGATGCATTTAAGTACAAATCATATACTTTTTCGTTGTTGTTGTTGCAATGTTATTGTCCAGGAGTGGTGGAGCTCAGCAGAGCTGGGCAAATAGGAAGTGTTCGCAGGCAAGTAATGTAGAGAATATGGTGAACTGAGGCAATGAGCTTTTAAACAGAGATGTACGCACAGGGGAAAAACCTCTGACCACCCAGGACCTCTTAAAGTGTAGGTGTTGTATAAAGGTATGGGGTGGGGAGGAACATGAAGAGAGAGGCAGAACGGCTCCTTTGGTTGTGTTGCTGCTGTAACCTCAGACTGTAGTGCAGAAGCCAGGGGAGGGGATGTGAGAGGGCTGCCCTTGCTGGATATCGCCAAACAGCTTCACCCTCCTTTGAAAACGACCACATTAGAGATGTGCCCTTCAGCTACTTGGTGGAGAGCATAAATTCATTACTGCTCTCCTTGTTGGCAGATCTGGAGCAGGCATAAGTCATCCTCACTTCTGCTGACTTCAGGGAAGTAGTGCCACTTCAGAGCTGTTGTCACTGAATTATTTTTTTTTTTTTTGCTCCAAGACTGTCTACTTCCTTTATTTTTGGCTTCAAACCTTTTGTTCCTCCAAAAGATAGTTCCTTGCTGTGCAAATAAAACTGAATTTGGAGCCCTGTAGCCTGCCCAACCTCGTCACAAGTGACTTATTTGGGAGTATCAGTTTCAATGTGTCTCATGGCTGATGGAAAAAAAGCAAATCGCTGTAAATCTAACAACTTATGCTCTGCTTGTTTTGATACTGATGCATTTTTCTGGATGTTTGTGACACGCTGGGTTATGGGAAATTGTGCTGAGCCCTCAGCCACTGTGCTGTGAAGGAACGTGGGGCTCGCTTTGCTGTGGTTCCCTCCTGCTCCCTGAATCCATTGGCCACATGATGGAGCACGAGGGATTCATAGACTCAGACTGGTTTGGTTTGGAAGGGACCTTAAATATTATCTCACTTCAACCGCCCTGCCATGGGCAGGGACATTTCCCACTAGACCAGGTTGAGCAACTTGTCTTTCCAAGGCTGCTCTACAGCTGAGGGTTTTCAGCTCTGAGACAAGCGTGGAAAGGGATGGAAAAAAACCCCCCAAAATACAAAGAGGGTAGTTCGATGCAGTAGAGAATTTATTGTGCAAGTTGTTGGTTATATGCCATTAGAGAATAAAGCAATGCAGACTACAGATTGAGAACTCTCTGACTTGCAGCTTGTATGTCAGAGGCGGATATTTTAGTAAGTCCTCCTGGAGTTAGTTGCTTCACTCAGTAGACCACCCCGCCTGCCTTGACTTGCAAGCTGAGTTCTGTTTTCCATCATTTTACATTTTATTTCTGTACTTCTGTTGGTTCCGTATAGAACAAAGCACAGAATTAAAACCTGTTATCTTTACAAAATCTCCTCTGGAATGAAGTAGAAAGCAGAAAGAAATGCGTATTCTTAGCAGTATTAGCACAGAAGGACCTAGGTTTTTGTTGGCACTGGATTAGCTGAGGCTGCTTTGATGCAATGTCATTCATGTTGGGTGATTTATGTCCATGGTAAAACTCCCACTATCCTTTATACCGGCAGTCATGGAAAAAAAAAAATGGTCTTCATGCAGCTGTGATCTGAGCCTGCTGTAGATGATGGAAGCTGTAGATATGAAGCTCTAAATCTAGTGTGGATTAGAACATGATGAGAATTAAATAAGGGCTGGTTTGTAGAAGTGTTGGCTTGTTCACAAGCCCCAGGAGGGGGCAGCAGGAGAAGAGTCTTGCTTCTGGAAGCTGTGCCTGTGAACTCATGGGTGTACACCTTACTCTTCATTGCCTAGTTGTTCTGTGGACACCTCCATCGAGTTTATTGTTGCCCACAGTTATAGTGGTAGGTATTGGACCACTGGTATGAGTAAGGGCATGAGTTGTGTTGATGCATGTGAGATGAAGCACACATCTGAGGGCATCTCACAGGGCCTTGCTGTCCACAGTGTGGCACGCAGAGATGTTCCCCGCCCTGCACGTGGTGCTGAGGGAACACCGTGGTGCATGGATGAGGAGGCCTGGGGCTACAGGAGGAAGAGTGGCCTTCCACAGTGTGCGTCTCAACACACCCTGATGAACATGGTGAGGAGCATGTGGGGATGCTCTGAATGGTCTTCCTCACAGTGCACAGCCTGGCACCTTTGGAAGCACATGCTGCACATGGCATGTGCCTCACCGCACAGGGGTGGTAGCACTGCGTGAAGACTGGTGTGACATACTTCACTTCCTTAGGGACATAGCACTGCTGCTTGTATTGGTACCCATAATAAGGCATTGTTCTGGGATGGAGGTGAACCTGAAAAAGATAGGGAAGAAGCATATAATCAGAGAATGGTTTGGCTGGGGGAGGGACCTTTCAAGCTCATCTAGTCCAACCCCGCCCCTGCAGGGAGCAGGGACATCTGCAAGTAGACCAGGTTGCTCAAAGCCCTGGCCAGCATCACATGGAATGGCTTCAGGGATGGGGCAGTGACCATCTCTCGGGGCAACTTGGACCAGGGTCTCGCCACCCTCAGCACCAAAAATTTCTCCCTTCTCGCTGGTCTAAATCTCCCTCTTGGAGTTCAAACCCATCACCCCTTGGTCTGTCCCAACAGCCCCTGCTCTAAAGTCCATCCTTAGCTTTCTTCGAAGCACTGCAAGGCCACCAGAAGATCTCCATGGAGCCTTCTCTCCAGTCTGAACCCCCCCAACTCTCCCAGCCTGGCCTCCCAGCAGAGGGGTTCCAGCCTTCCCAGCACCTACATGACCTCCTCTGGCCCTGCTCCAACAGGTCTCTGTCTCTCCTGTGCTGAGAACTCCAGAGCTGGACCCATCACTGCAGGAGGCTCTCCCCAGAGCACTGGGAGCAGAGGAGCAGGATCCTCCCCACTCCTTGCCCTGCTGCCCATGCTGCTGGGGACACAGCCCAAGAAGAAAGGCAAATGCACTCCCCTGCTTGTACCCGAGAAGCTGCCTTTCTGCTGTTTGAGTTTCCTGCTCTGACTTTCAGCCCTCACTTCATTAGCAGGAGCTGCACAGCTTTGCATTTATTAACGACATCTTTCATGGCTTCAGATGCCCTGTAAAGCAGGTACCTATTAACCCTGGGAGAAGGGGAGTTTTGGACACAGTGACCTGTATGCTTCAGCTGGTGAGGCGATGGAGTATCACGGATTAGTGCTGAGGTTCTCATCTTTCCGTGGCAAGGACTATCATTTATTTGCTTTCCAGACACCTGAGTTGAGTCTGGGATTGCTTTCTGCTGGCCCTAGGTAAAGCAAAAAGAAAGTCTTGCCCTTCTTTCTGCTCATTTGAATTGCAGAACCAGAGGATTGTTATCATAATTTGCAGCGTGATGTGGCAGAGGTCTAATTTTAATAGCCAAATGTTCATTAAGGACAGAGAGACATTTGAAAGCCTGGCTCAAGCTGCTTGTGCCCCGTATGAGCAGAAAAAGTCCAATGTAACTTTCTGCATCTTGGGATGAAGCTCTGCAGTTGCTTTATTGGCTACTCTCCTCTCTCTCTTGCTCTTTCTCTCTGAGTTTGTTCTACTAGAAGCTGGGGACCAAAACCAAGGTTTGCAAGAATCATAGGAAGTCTTCTCCTGTCTGCAGCTCAGGTGCCTGAACCAGCCTATGGAACACCCTGTGCTGCCAAGGCTGAACTGCTCCTGGTGTGGAGATGGACTGAGTTGAAGGCAGGAAGGTGCAAGGTCCATCACAGCTGCTTGGAAAAGGCGTTGCCTGGCTGTGGGACCTCAGAGCTGTCTCTGCCGCACATGGAAGACCAGAAGTGTCCATTCCAAAGATGTGATTGAGCGTGGAGAAGTGCTGAGACCTTGGATTTCCTAATTAAAATTTAAAATCTAACAGCAAATCAGCTTTGCTCAGCACTAGCAAATGGCCCTTGAGCGTCTGTACTTTGCAATTTAGTGGTGGTTCCTTTTGCAGAAGTTCAGGACTACCCTAAGAACAAGCTCTCGAGGGTCAGGTCCCAGCTACTGTAGATCAACATGATTTGTTTACAAAGATGCCTGATAATTAACTGCAGACACAGGAGAAATGTCAGGCAGGACTGGATCAGGTTTGGTTTCGGTTTGTTTTTTTTTTCTGTATTTTGAAAGTGAGAAGGCAATCTTAGCTCTTCTAAAGAAGAATCTCCAAAAAGTGTGTATAAAAGGGGTCTAGGGGTATAAAACATGGAATGTTTTGGGTTGGAAGTCACCTTTAAAGGTCATTCAGTCTAACCCCCAGAAGCCAAACTTTTCTTCAGTTATTCCAGATAAAAATTGGCCTCTGTGGTATAACAGAAGTAATTTACATCCACTTCTGATTATGTTGGTAAAGGTCAACTGCCAACAGAAATAGTTACTTGAGTTACTGGAATAAGTGGCTTCTAATATTAGATAAACCTCAAATTCGGCTTTTTTAAGAGCATGTTAAAGATACGGGTACCTAAATAGCCAGGTCAAAGTGGAAACATCACATCACAAATTGGTTAAGTTTCTGTAAATCTTGGGCTCAACTTTAAAAGTTCATATCTGTATATGCCTATAAAAAAAAAAAACATGGGCTCAACTTTAAAAGTTTATACCTGTATATGCTTATAAAAAAAAACCAACCACCCAAGAAAGATCTTTTAAGAGAAACAACCCTCTTAATTTACAGCGTCAGAGTATTTCTGCAGGATCTAGATTCAAGCTCTAAAAGAGATTTTGATACTTAGATATAGAAATAGGTAAATAACTTACCGAGCTCACAGCAGAGAGTAAGAACTGGATTGAAAGCTCAGAAATGTTTGGTTTTATATGGTCTTTTGGCTCATGGAAAACCTGAGCCACTGTGTATCAAGTACTAATACAGGAGAGAATTTGTTCGTAAGTAGCTTTTTCATTGGCTGTGATTATTTTACTAGCTTGTGATTATTAATATATTACCCCCAAATCCCATGAAATGCAGCTCACACCCTGCGGGTTCTTTCCATTTTAAATCTTTATGGGGTAAGTAAAAGCCACCTTTTATTCCATTGACATCATTAGTTACGTAAATAAATCTATCCCTCTCCTCTTAAAGCTGCTAATAGCAGGTGGGCAATCAGGGAAGCAGTGGCAAGAGTGGACAATGATCATCCTTACTCTGTTTTTCCTCCTTCAGAGAGCTCTTGTGGTGAGCCCTAGCTTAGTCCTTTAAGGTTTTCTACATCTTTCCTGCATATTTTTAGAGGGAGACTATTAAAGTCTTCTGAAGAATCTTAACATTTCAGTTAAATACAGAATAAATATGTCCTGTTGGCACTTTCAGAGCACTTGAAGGTGTTGATGGCTTGGCTGCAGCTCCTGTACTTTTTCTGTCTCTTGATGGATACAAAGATGATGATTTTTGTGTTTATCTTTAGTTTTTAAGGTGCTGGCATTTGATTTTAAGCTTGTTTGAACTCGCAAATTGAGCTGACACGTGCACTCTTGTTGTATTTCTTCCTTATGGACGCAGTCTTTAGGTACAGAATCTTGGCTGTGTTTCACTGGTTGACTCATAACTCATCCTTGTCTCCTGGTAGTGTTTGAGCTGGCAGTTGAAATACTCCTTAGAAAACAAAAAATAATAATACATGTGACAACATCAGTTGCGTAGAACGCTGATGAGATTTTATGATGTGCTTTGTAAATGCTTTCAGAAAGCACTGTCACACTGTCAACCTTCATGATGAAGGGACCCTGCAGTGACATTAACCCCACTCAGGCTGCAGCAGAGGAGACACATCCCATAAATGCGGGTTCCTCTCACATTGGATTGAAAATCTTAAGATAGAATTATGAGCGTGTTTCTAAAATAAGTCTTAAAGTTTAGTTTCATCTTTAGCTAACTAACTCAAATAGTTATTTAACACCAATGTTTTTCAGGAATTCCTTTAGGCATAAACTGTCACCCAATCTACACTGAGATAAAGACTTATGTTGCAATTCACGTATTTATCTTCAATTTTCCAAGGAATTACAAATACCTGATGTCATTATCAAACATGATGAAATTCTGAAGACAAATCTCAGAATGCAATTGAAGTAGGAAAGCATCCCAGTCATTTCCCATGGTTATGGAGGTTTCTACTCCACAATAGCGTGTAATGTGGTGGAGTCTATTCCTACCCTTGAAAGTAATTTTGATGCCAATCTGATGATATTTAAGCTTTTACCCCTGAGATTCCTTGGAAGGGAGGAACTTTGTTCTGTAGTGTTACCACATTCACCTCTAACTCCACCAGGAGAAGGCTTTTCCTTGCAAGAATATGTTGCTGCTAGAAAAGGGAGAAGTATTTGAGGAGAGGTTCAGTATAATAGAACAGCATGAACAAGTCCTCAGTATTACTACAGAAGTAGCAAAATATCTTTTTTTTTAAAGTAAAATGAAGTCCAAATCGGAATGGAGAAGTTGTCGTCCTAGTGGGAGGGTCCGTGTGGCACACGCCGTTGCCATCCTTGTCATCTGTTGCTGATTGAGTGTCAGAAAACCTCCTCCTCACCCTGCTGTTTATCATGGATGATAACCCCACGCCAGCTGTTGCAATTCATCAGCAATTGCGATTCCAAACCACCTCTTCCACTCATTCCGTATGTGCAATGTGCGTCATTATTATAATGGCTTTGGGTGCCCTTTTATTGAAGAAGCAACTCAGTGGAAAAAAAACGGCTGACAAGGTTTTGACAAAGTCACACCCTATTTATTGTCTGTTTTCTGTTCCCCTAATCGGGTCATGATTTATAGCTACACAGTATGGGACATTTAATGTCATATAAAACCTGGCCTTACCCTTTTCTCTGTTTTTATTGTTCATCTTGCATGTTTAAAGAGGAGCACGCTTGGTGTCTAATTGGATCCAAGCTGATGACTTATTTGAATATAGAACTCCATAAAATTCAGGATTTCTGCAGTGCCAGAGCTTTGCCCAGACTTTACTAACCTCATTTCATCGCAGAACCACGAACCCAACTACCTCTAAGCCAAGACCGCAAGCTATCCATCACTTTTGCAGCTACCCTTGGGTTGAGTCAAGTACCTTTTTTTCCCAAGCAAATGTCTATTTATCACGTGCCCAGGCTCAAGTCCATTTGTGCAGGACACCAAGCATGAGCCATATAAACATTTTCTTTATGGAGACAGCAGAGCATCCCCTCTATATAAAGTTTTGTCATAGAGACTGGAAGGCAGTAAAGTACTGGTCACACGGGATAGAAGGATAAAATAATAATTACAAAGAGTGATTTCTTTAAAACAATTGACATTCATTAACAAAGTTGAGTCTTGAAAGAAATGTCCTTAGTAACTGATTAGGATGCTGTGCATGTAGGTGATTCATGCTTTGGGCAGTCTAAAGGCGAGTATAAAAGTGCTCAGCGTCAGATCTTGTAGGATCCTTTCTCTTGTCTTGTTTCTCTTGTGAAGTAGGTAAGTTCCAGCCGAATTCCTCTTTCTCATAAAGCCTTTGCTTGGAGCTTTAAGTCCTGGTGAATCCTGCGCAAATATTCTGATATCGGTCTGGAATATTCTTGATGTAAACTAATACAATTGTGACTTCAGCTCTTGGCTTTGGTAAATGCAGATCTGGATGATGAGCTCCAATTTTTCATGCAAGCTCATTTCTAGATGTTATTGTGTTCAATACAAGATTTATAGGTGTCTTCTGGGAACTGAGCTGTGGAAATTCTACCCTTCCCTCTAGTCCATTGGTAGTCTTTTATTATGTTTGATGGTGAAACTTTAAAAATTTGTGCCTTATTTTTATACTCTTCCCTTGTGCTTCAGCTTAACGATCCCTGAAAAATGGTGTACCCGTGTGTTGATGGTGGTGTCTCCCCCAGTGGGGTGGCTGTACCACAGCCCATTGCTGACAGCTGCAATGAGCCCTGTGTTCGGCAGTGTCCTGACTCTAAGGTGGTGATCTACCCTCCGCCGGTGGTGGTGACCTTCCCTGGACCCATCCTCAGCACATTCCCGCAGCAGAGCGTCGTGGGATCTGCAGGAGCCCCTGAAGTTGGAACTGCCCTTAGTGCTGCCCATGCTCCTGGGGGCTCCTATGTTTATGGTGGTGCCAGATGGGGACGGGGATACCCAGTTGGAAGCTGTAGACCATGCTAAACCTAGTAAGAGCTGCTGCTGAAAGAAGAATGTCCAGGAGATGACAAGCAGAATGTAGATATGTGTCTGAGCTCCATGACACAGCATTTAGGAAGGGTTGAGCATTTTGGGCTGCCACTAAATGCTTCTGGAGATGCTCAGATCTTCTGAAAAATCCATGTACATCCTTCTAAGACTACCCTTTCTGGCTTTCTTTTTCAAAGGATTTCCTATCCTTCCAAGTGCTCTGTTCTCAGTGCTATGGACTATATTGCTCTTTCCTTGGGGGCTCGTAGGTATCATGGGATAAAGGGATCCAGTTTTGATCCCTTTGTCAGCTTTTTCTGTGGCTACCAATGCATAAAAAGGGGTTGTAGAGTCAGTCACGCCATGCTTGGTTTCTGTGCTCTCTGTCTTGCTGTGCTCAGGGCTGAGGATCAAGGGCTGCAAGAAGGAAACGACATCAGTTGTTACATGAATCATCCTGCATCAAATCACGGGTTGTGGGCAATTTGTAATCTGTGCCATGTAATCCTGCCTTTGTATGATCTCCTGCTTTCTCATTAAACATGACATTGCAACATGTTGTCGGCCTCTACACGTGGGTGCGTGTCTGCGTTCCCCTCTGCTTCTCCTGGTCCAGGAGCCTTTTGTCCTGCTGTACCAAACCGATCCTGTCAGGCTGCTTCAGGACGATGATACTCCGGAGATGTTTGGCAGTGGCTTGTTTGGGGCGTCTCCTTTCCACAGTAACTTCTACCTTTGTGAAACTGCTGCTTGAATCTTTGCTTCCATTGCTCCTCGTATTCCTCAGTTCAGTGGAGCTCTTTCCTCAATATTCACTTTTCTGTCCCAGTGTGTGTAACCTGGTGTCCTCAGGCTCAACCTTTCTGCCTAGGCAATGGTAGAAGGTGGCAGAGGTGCCTGGAGAAGCATCCAATGACAAGCATTACGTAAGAGCAGCTATTTTTGAGCATCAAGATTAAATTCCTGCCTTTACTGCTCTGCTCAGTGTTTTACAACAGTGTGACCTATGGATGGTGGTGGCAACTCATGGAACTTTGAATTTCTTCAGAAATACATCAATTATAGACATGTCACAAGTTTTCTGTGCCGCTGTTTGAAATGTTACATGGTGTATTAATCATAGAATGGTTTGGGTTGGAAGGGGTCTTAAAGATCATCTAGTTCCAGCCCTAGACCAGGTTTCTCCAAGCCCCATCCAACCTGCTCTTGAACACATCCAGTGATGGACCATCCACATATTCCCTGAGCAACCTGTTCCAGTGTTATGGAAAGAGTATTATTCAGTATCATAAGATGACCTGAGACTGTTGCATTATTTCATGGTAGTCACTCTAGGAGAATTATTTTCCTTATGTGTAAGGGAAACAAAGTTGACCAGGCATTGTAATAGAGGTTAATTGACTGTTGGTGAGACTCGGAAGGGGTGATTAAAACAGATTCTCACCAATCCACATGAACCCTTCCCTACAAAAGAGGAATCCCCCAAACCTCAAGTGAAGGAATCTTTATTGTTATGTTAATGGTGCATTTGGAAATGAGCTGAAGTTGATGATTGAGGTGTTTCAAGTTGCACTTTCCGTGTCATAAATTGAGACTTGCAGTTACCAAAAAATGCCAGGTGTCAGCAGAATCAGGAAGCTTTGCCAGTGGTTTTCTATGGGACTGTCTAATAAGCATTTAATTCATTTTTTTGGTATGAAAGCTACTCATGTAAACTGTTGAGGCCTTTAAAGAACTAAAGATATCAAAGTAGTTTACTAAGAAGCTACTGCTGTCTCTAAGAGTGTGGTAATGTCTCTTAGATTAATTATTGCATTGTGGGATAAGGAAGTCCATCTAAATATGGTGAATTTTGAAATGCTTCTTGTTTCTCTTGTTGTTTCCAGCAAGACCATTTTCCCTACACCACGGTACACTTCTTTTAAAAGCTTTTGTTGTCATATTGCACACTTTAAGAAATGTCTTGAAAGGTAGAATCATAGAATTGGAAGGGACCTCTAAAGATCATCTAGTCCAGCCCCCCAGAAGTAGTAAGCAGGGACATTCTCAACTAGATCAGATGTTACAGACCAGTTTGTGTGATAGTCAGGGCCCTGGTTTCTCATCCTGGGTTAAGTTTACCCTTAAATAATTCTCGCTCTGGCAGCGAATCTTTGTGCTGGAGGCACAACCTGTGGCGTGCCTCATGAGTGGGTTGTTCATAAGGTGCATTTAAATGGGCAATTTCCCCACATGCACACAATAAATACGACCTGCTTCAGCCTGGCATTTAGAAGTTCAGGTGAAATTACAGGAGTTTTTCTGTTAGCTAAATTAGCTGCCTCTCATCTGTTAAGATAATATCTGTCGGGCATAAAGTTCCTCTAATCATCCAACTTTTCTTGAGCCTTTGGGCATAAAACTCTATGAAACAGGGGAAAATGCTCTTCATGCAACAGCTGTGTGGGAAGCTCAGAGCTTTGTGAGATGGTGGGATGGCTCCATGGGAAGTTACCATCACTGCTATTAACTGATGTTTGGAGGGTGGGGCAGGGTCAAGGGATGGTCTGGACCCCCATTCTGTGGTGATTTGGGACTTCTTGAGTCACCCTGAGGTTCTTGAATGAATAGGTAATAAAATGATCCAGTCCCAGTTCGGTAGCTAGAGGCTGAGAGTCCTGTGGTGGGGGCAGCTGGGGTGAGAAACTGGTTTCCTTCCCCGAGTGGTGACTGGGCTTCAGTGTTTGCATAAGGGCAGGAGATACTGGCTGTGCCCTGGATCCTTGGAGTAAGAGGAGGGATGAGGTTGCTCAGCTGAGAAGCAGGACTGAGGTGAATCAACGCACCCCTTGAGCTGGAGATGCAAGTATAGAAGTGGCATCTTCAAAGCAAAAGAGGAAGTGAGGTGGTGCCCAGGTGGCTCTGAGGCGGTGTGGTGAAGGAGGTGGAGGCAGGTGTGTACAGACTGGGCTTGGTGGGCACTGGCAGCTTGTGGACCATGTTCCCTGGGCATCAGGTGGTGATTGTACCCACCTTCTGAAGTGGTAGTGCCTCTGATAATGAACTGAGTGGGATGCAGTGAATCAAAGAGTGGTTTGGCTTAGAAGAGACCTTGAAGATCATCTTGTTCTACCCCCCCTGCCATGGGCAGGGACACCTCCTACTAGACCAGGTTCCTCAAAGCCCCATCCAACCTGCCCTTGAACACATCCAGTGATGGAGCATTCACATCTTCCCTGGGAAGCCTGTTGCAGTGTCTTGCCACCCTCAGAGTGAAATTCTTCCTAATTTCTCATCTAAATCTCCCCTCTTCCACTTGGAAGCCATCACCCCTCCTCCTGTCACTATAAGCCCTTGTAAAAAGTCCCTCCCCAGCTTTCTCACAGTTCTGCTTCAGATGCTAGAAGGCTGCAATAAGGTCTCCTCGGAGCAGGAAGTAACATCATGAATGCTGCCAGCATTATCAAACATGGCCAGGGAATTCCTCTTAAGCTGGGGCCAGAGGACCCTGGGCAGGCTGAGAATTTCACCCAAATCTTTACCCTTCTGTTTCTTACTCTGTGTCTCTTCCCGTGCATCTCTGACAAGTCCTTCTGCGTCATGCATGCAGGTGGGTAAAGCCTGGTGTGCCAGAGGGCATCTGAGGGAGATAAGCTGAATTTATTGTGTTGGGAGACTCTACCACTTCTTCGTGTTCTCCCTGGGGAGCCCAGCCCTTTTTGCTGCTGACCGCAGCCAGCAGAAGGATTATGAAGATGTCTCAATAGCTCTGCCAGTTTCAAAGGGTTGTGCTGATTTACTGCCTTCATGCCCTGCTAGGAGATCAGGGTGGAGGTTCCTGCCCTTATCCTGTTTCTTGAGCATCCTCATCTGGCTTGGCTTTGCCCAAAGTAGGACACAAAGAGGTGACCTCTGAGTGATGAGGCAGCAGACCAGACCCCACCATGAGAAGAGGAGCAGCTGTCATGTAGCTTATCTCTTGAAAATCAGCCCAGAGGTGCCCCCTCGCAGTTACTTCGGCAAGAACATTTTTGACTCCTGGTGATGTCTTTGATGTATAACTGAGCTTGCCTACGATCCCTGCAGTTTTGTCTGGGCTATGCTTGTTGAGCCACCTTGTTCTGTGCTATATTATAATCTTTAATATTATAAATCTGAATCAAGACTACTCAGTCTCCTAAGGTGACACGGTAGAGGATGACAGGAACTCCCTGAAGAACCTGGCTGTTCAGTTTGCAAAGGAGATGGTTTCTCCAACAGATGATCATGGCTTGGTTGCCTTTGGTCTATTCTCATAGGTGTCTTTGACCTTGACTGTCTTTGCTCTCTTTCCTTGGCAGACCATGAAACTTGTATTCAATCTCTTGGTTTTGGAAGTTATTTTTCAAGCACAAACTCCAGCTTGCTCCAGGAGCATGTTTGGTGAAACACAGTCAGGTGATGCCCTTTACTGGAGAAGTATTTGTGTAAAACCAGGGTCATGAGTGAGTTAAAATAAGGTAGAACTTCTTCCTACTCTGGGAAATAAGCCGAGGCTCGAGCATTTCAGACAGAGGTGTGGTGACGCTTTCTTAAGGTCTGGAGTCTAGACATCCCTCTTATTAGTATGGTTGGTTAGAGGGGTAGTGCTGCTGGTCCCTTCACGGTGGTGTACGAACATGGACAAAAGGAGAAGACTGGATATCTGATACTACTAAGAGTAATTTTAATGAAAATGAGAAACAGTGAGTAACAGAGTAAGTTTACAGTTTTACAAAAGGGTCTTCAGCAAGCAGAGTGTGTGAGATGCTGGATGATGCTTTCTTCTTGTTCAGCTGGTGGAGTTTGACAGTCCAGACATGGTTCTTGCTTGTAAATTGTGTTCACTGCCAGATGAGGCACAGCATGGGGATCTAACAGGAGCTTCTCTACCAGATGTCATCTTTGGTGCAGTTTATAGCTGAGCATAGACTTGTTTGTGGCAGTTACAGAAATCCCAATTACTCTGGTGATACAAAGTGGCTGTGAATTAACTTAAAAGGCACTTTACTCACACCTGAAAGTCTTGCTTTACTCCACCAACATGCTGTAAATACACCTCAGTTCTTGCTGTAATTTGAAGTGCCCTTTAGAGTAACAGTTGGAAGAAAGGAGATATAGAGGGGGTTATGTATGGGGTAGTCTTACACAGCCTTGCACCCGTGTGTCCTTCTGAACTCAGATAGGGCCACGGGTGCTTGACATGTCTCAGCACCAAAACCTTAGCCATGAATCTGTGTCTTGCAGGTCATTCCTCAGATGCTATTTTTGCTGGTTCATCATGGAGCGGCAGCTTCAATAGATGTATCCATTTCCAAAACGGGAGAAGGGGTAGCCATATCCAAATCCATACAAGTCTCCGTACCCATAATAGCCCCCATAACCAAGGAAGCCTCTGTTCCCATACAGGCTTCCAAAGCTTCTGTAGCCGTATGGGCTGCCATATCTGTACTGGTTTCGGTAGTAGCCGTACGGGCTTCCAAACCGGTAGCCATTCAGGCCCTCAAGACCATAGAGGTCTCCATAGCCAAAAAGTGAACAGCACCCATCATCATAGAAGTTCCCGTAGAAAGTCATCGTTTGTTGATGCAGGTAAACCTGAAACACACACCCAGATGCAAGGTGAGTTTATGGGATGCTGACAGCAGAAGGAAAGGCTCAAAGCTTGGGCAGAGCTGAGGAAATGCAACTCGCTCCTTCCTGCTGATCTTTTTGATCCTCAACCATCTCGTTTATTTTTCTCACCTCCCAAATCCCCAACAACTCTTCTATTTTTATTCCTTCCACTTCTGGAAATGGCTGACTATACATCAAAATTATGGCTTCTACCAACTGAGAAAACTTTCCCACTCCAGAAGTTAGAGAAATTTGAATAAATTAAGGAAAAATAAAATTTGGGTACTGATGCTTATTCAGATGCGACCAACAGTCTACCACACTCATCCCCTTACCTCCTATAGTGCTGTGTGTCACCCAGTGTGGGATAAACTCAAATAATGTAATGAGATGGAAGAATTTCCTTCTAGGATGTCATCTTAAAATAGTAAATGTTTCATAAAGCCTTTATCTAGGAATTTGAATTCCCACCACCTGATGAAAATAATCTGGAACTGGAAAGGGCTTTTGACTTCAGAATTGTGGCAGTAAACTTCAAATTTTCAGTGCTTTTTATATATATATATATTTGTGTGTGTGTGTCTCCATGCACACAAATATTTATACAAACATACAGACATTCATGCAAGCAAATATACGTGTAGATCGGAAAGAGTAGAGTCAGTATTGACTTACCTGGTTCACTGAGGGTAAGTAACTTGAGAGAAGCGACTTAAAACTGGGAGCTGTAGGTCCGTATATATACCTTCTTGAGCTATAGGTGTTAGTTATACAACATATCTTGTTGCAGGCTTTATTCCTTCAATTGATGTAATTGAAGTCCGTGATTTTCATATTTTCAAAGTTTGATGGTATGACACACAGGGTAATACCTTCAGAATTTCCTTCATCTGAAAATGAGAAGAAACAGGCTCAGCACATTTCTAGTAAAATTGCGCTGAATTCTTTGTAGTTGGATGGAGAGGAACCATTTGGTGAGACGTTTAGACCATTCTTGGTTGCGCAATCTGCTTGCAGGGACTCACAGCGCTTGGTTTTTGCATCTGCGGTACGACGCGCGGGGAGAAAAGGAGCAGCCTTGTCTTTGGTGTGCCGAAGTGTGGTAGCACTTCTGTTCAGCATCCTCATGACCTGCGTTTGCTGCTTCATGATGCTGGTGGGGATCAAGCATCTCTTGCTAGCAGCTTTAGTTTTTTGTCTTGGGCTCTACAACAGCAATTTTGAAGAAATTTTTCAGCAACCTTATGAATGTTCCCAAATATTTCTTCCTATTTTTAGAAGACTTTTTTTTTATAGCTTTGGACTTTCATAAGACATATAATACATCACCTTATTAGGACTTAGAAACAAGAGACCTTGATGGTGTCTCGTAAGTGACCGTATTATTAAATCTGGGGGTGTCTTTCGTTGACAAACTATTAATATTTAAATACTGCAACACTTTGCAAATTGAAAACATTAATGAGTGTTTATGAAGTGCTTTGGTATTCAGAATTCTGAGGAAGCCTCAACATCCTGCTTGCTCATTATTACCCTTATTTTAAATTCAAATTAATGCCAGAAATTAGGTGAAGGTCATACAAGGAGTTCTGCAGTAAACTCCAGCATGCGTCTGGTTGATTCTTTGCAAAGAAGATATCAACATGATTCCTTGGAAAACAGCATTTTAGTACGTCTCTCAAAATCTATATCACTTATTACTTTCCAGACCAAGTTCATACTTGCATTATCCTTTTCATTCTAAGGAATTAAATGGAAAAAACCCGCTGTAGTCATACTTCTGTGGAAAAGATTCTTTCTGCTCATGCAACAGCATGACTTTTATTCACTGTGACACTCCAGAGGAATGCAGTTAAGATTTATTTGCAGTTTGTGCGGGTCCTGGTCCCTGAAGTTGCTGTGGAATTTAATAAAAAATACCTAAATATGTTTCCTTTAAACACGAAGCCTGTGCCGTGGTACATCAGAGTTTCCAGTAGACAACAGATATTTTCAAACATGTGGGAAGGTTTTCCTGATTATTTTTTTTGTTTGGTTGGGGTTTTTTTGTTGTTTTGTACTGAATTTCTCTCTCCAAGGACTTTGGGAAATTACAAATGCTTTTGTTATATAAAAATAAACGTCAGTTTTGACAATGAAGACAATAAAATAGTATCAGGAATGTAGTTGGCCCAGAAAATCTTCAGATGAAAGAAACCTGTAATATATGTGACATGGGAGGCTGCGAGCACAATAATAATCCCAAACAAAGAAGAAAATTATATTAATTGAAGATATGACGTGTACAGGCAAATTTGTTTTCCAACCAATAAGGCTACAAACTCTTTTGAATCACAGGGCGTCTTAGATAAGCCAAGAGGGCAAAGAAGCAGTATAAAAAGGGCTCAGGGCTCTGCACTTCTCATCAGCTCTCTTGCCTTCCTTGTCCAGAGAACTCGGTAAGACTTTTCTCCGTTTGGTCTCTTCATAAAGGATTAGAAATATCGGTTTCATAATTTGTCAGGATTGTGGCTTCTCTGGAATTTAAGATCTCTCTGCACCTTGTACCTGTGCTTTTGTGCTTTAGTGCTTTGCAGGAACTTCTGGGCTCAGGGTTTTTTAAAGCTGGGGGCTGAAACTTTCCTAGTGCTGTTGGTACCTGGGGTACCTGTCTCCCTGATAAGGATCTTTGGTTGTTAGGTCTGCAGAGTTGCCTCCGGCAAAGTCAGTGGAGGGTCCTCAGGGGGTTCTTCCATAAACCTTCTATTTAATTTTAAGGCACATCTTCAGGTCTGTTTGGCAGGCTCTGTTGTGCCAACGCTTCATAGTTTCTTGTGTGTGCTGTCAGCGTTTCCAGATGCCAAGCAAAATTGGTCTAAATAACTGAAATGGGGCTTTCAGCCCAGGGACCCAGAAGCCAAAGTGTGTTATTGTGGCAAATAACAGACATTTCAAGCTTTCTTGAAGGATTTGGGCATGTGGAGCTCTAGGCAAAGATGATATCCTAAAAGAAATTTAGGATTGTTAACTCCTAACAATATTCTCTAAGAAAAAGTCCTCAGACAGCAGCATGGAGGTTGTATTCCATAGTCAGGGCTTTCACCGATTTCAGCAAATGAGAAAAGAAATGGTTTAAAAACAGTGGGTGAATGACAAAATGATAGCAATGGGTTGTAGTGAGGAGATGAAGAATTTGGTCAGAATTTTCAGAGAATCCTAAAATGGTTTGGATTGGAAAAGACCTTAAAGATCATCTAGTTCTGATGCCCACACCACAGGCAAGGACATCTTTTGCTAGACCATGTTGCTCAAACCCCTGTCCAACCTGGCCTTGAACACACCCAGTGATGAAGCATCCACAGCTTCCTTGGGCAATCTCCTCCAGAATCTCAGCACCCTCAGAGTGAAGAACTTCTTCCTAACATCTAACCTAAATCTACCTTCTTTCAGTTGAAAACTGTGACGACTCATCCTATCGCTACATTCCCTGAGGGAGACCCCCCTACCTTTCCTGTAGCCCTCCTTAAGTACTGGAAGAGTGCTCTATACATTTTCCTTCTGTCCTTGGTCTCATGAGGCCAGTGAAGGAGTCTTCGGGCTCTGAGACTGTTTCTGCCATCAGAAGTGTTTATTACTTACGTTTTCCTTCCTGCTGCTGCGTTTCAGGTTTGTCCCCGTCACAGAAAGATGACTTTCCTCCAAGGCCTGTGCGACGATGACTGCTATTCTCCCTGCAGCTACGGGAGCCTGTACGGCTACCGGGGCTATGACTGTGGGAGCCCCTGTGGCTACCGGGGCTACGGAGGCCTCTATGGCTACCGGAGTCTCTATGGCTTAGGGGACCGGTACGGCTATGGTGGCCTGTATGGCTACCGGGGCATTTATGGCTCTGGAGACTGCTATGGCTATGGTGGCCTGTATGGTGGCTATAGGGGCTTCTATGGATCTGGGGACTGCTACGGCTACCCAGGCTTTTACTCCGGCCGCTATGGCTACCCCTTCGGTTCACGATATGGCTCAAGGTTCGGCTATGGGAGCTGCTACTCCTGCTAAACCCAGAGGGAACATGCCTGAAAATGAAGATCAACCCAGGCCTGGTGAGCACGGATTGATGGTGAACACTGGTGGCAGCAGCAGAGGTCTCTGGTGCAGAGCCCTGGTGACAGCGGCCACCCTCCGTGGATGTGTCGGGAGCTCTGCGCTGCTGTGGAAGTGCTTGTGGTGATTTATCTTTGTTCCGTGTCTGGTTGTTCTCTGGCCACCCAAACTCTTGATGGAAAGCTTGCTCCTCCTCGGTACCGTGGTTCTTCGGAAATTGGTTTTTCTTTTGGTTGTGATGATGTACAAAACATTTTAACAGCGAATGAATGGTAGGGGACAGGTGTAACGTGTCCTTGGGAAATGTATCTTTCTGTACTTTATGCCTTTAAATGTTTATCTGCCTTTCACTCACATTAAAAACTATGCTGCATCAATCCTGTATTTCTGGTTTTATTTAGCATTTGCTTTTCTTAAAATCCTGTGAAATCCAAAATATTGCACAGAGTGGCAAAGTTCTTAACTTCACGTATTCAAGGAGTTGCTTGTAGAAACTTGTCCTCCAGATGGACTTTTTAGCTATGAGAACTTCCAGCTCTTTCTCTGTCTGCGTGTTTCTACAATGGGGTGATTTTGTCTGTCAGTTCAGTAAAGCAAGCTCAGAGCCCATGATTTAGAAGGAAGCAGATTTGTGAGTGGTTTTTACAGACTTTTATCTTTTTTTTTTTCCTTCTCAGTGTTATGAGCAGAAGCTGTAGAACCTCTTAGTTCTACAACCCAGACCTGCAGCTTCATGAGGAGAATGATGATGGCACTTTCTCACTGCTTCCCTCATCAGGGGCATCTGACAGACAAGAGCTACCAGAATGCTCTGGGGAGTTGGAGTACTGGGTCACTTATATTTTTTTAAATTATTTTTTAGGGACCATTTAGAATCATAGAATTGTCAGGGTTGGAAGGGACCTTAAAGATCATCTAGTTCCAACCCCCCTGCCATGGACAGGGAC